>SKCR01050992.1:0-38258 GCA_019454045.1 Zanthoxylum bungeanum | reverse complement strand
GACTCGGTGGGACGTAACCTGACCCCGAGCTGAAAGAAAGACTTGGCTCTGGGGGAATGTCACATCCCCAGTCCAAAGAAGCCGACTCTGTGGGACATAACCCGACCCTGAGCTGAAATAAACATCGATCTCGGCGGTACAGAGCAGACCCGAGCCGGAAAGAGACATCGGTCTCGGCGGTACAAGAGCAGACCCGAGCCGGAAAGACACATCGGTCTCGGCGGTACAAGAGCAGACCCGAGCCGGAAAGAAACATCAGTCTCGGCGGTACAAGAGCAGACCCGAGCCGGAAAGAAAGAAGTGGCCTCGGCGGAACGAATCCAGCCCCGAGCCGATTAATCATTGGGACTTATTCAGAAGGGAAGTGAATCAACCTTTTGAAGCGAGACCGAATCTGGCACATGCGTCCCCTTGTCAGACCAACGAAAAACAAAAAACAAAACTTTGGAAAAATAAAATTAAAAGGCGGGGGTGACCTAGCACTTATCCCAGAGCAAAACGTTTCGCAAGTATAACAACAACATAGATGCCTCAAAACAGCGTCCTGTCCGAGGTCTCCATAACACAATTCTGAATCTTTCAATTCAGAGTCCCGACGAACCAGGATTTGGATCAAAGAGCGTTTAAAATGGTAAGGACACATCCTTTATACTTCAGTCTAAAATACTTAAGCAATAAGTTTCTTGTATACCTGAAAGAGTATAGTATTCTTTCAATGAGGACTCTTCATGGAACACGTCAGTTCGACGGTGTGTCCGAACAGGATTACCCGAATTTTGTTAGACATGATAAGGTTAATCACGAGCCGCTCTGAGCTACCATTTCCTTCAACGGATAAGCAAAACAGTGCAGAACTTATTTTGAATAAGGTTCCATAAAAATCTATTTGACTGATAACATATTAGATATGAACGGGAAAGAAACCGGGTTTCTCATTCCTGATGATTTGGGTATGCTTGGCATACATTTGGATAATACCAAACTAAAACCCAAATTGGATAAGTGCCGAATGTAGGTTATCCTAGGGATACCATAAGTATTGCACTTATACATCTCACAAGAAAATAATTAGATTGTTGCTCACCATGCGGTTTTCCTAAAAAGGAATAACCGATATGCAGTGGTAAGTGGGAGGATAGTAAAACTCGATGAAAATCGGAGTAATACTGTTCAAGGCACCGAATCTTAATGGAACATAAATAGTTCATCAAGGATGAAACTATTACCATTAATCTTCGAATACACAAGAACCGCGTAGGTCGGAGAGAATCAGAAAACAACCTGGGGTATGGGTTTCTGATCTCACCTCATAAAGATGTCCATCTTATTGAGGAATACCAACTGACTACGTATGAGGAAGTGATACAAGGTATCGACTCCCTATTATGGCAAAGTGCCATATAATCCGATATGGATTCCATGTATACCAACTATGTTTAAATACTAGTTGATGTACCGCAAGACATTGTGCCTATTGGTACAATAAATCTTCAAGGAAGACATACATGGATGGCAACATACCATCGTATTAAGCTAGGCTTGTAGCGAAAAGGTAGAGTTATCAACATTGTGTTGATTACGACGAAACCTTTTAACTGTTGCCATGATAAATCCATTTCGACAATGCTTGCTAATGATGCATGTTTCATTCATGAAATGTGGCAGCTGAATGCCAAAACCGCTTTCCTTAACGGAAACCTTTCGGAGGATGTTTACAACATCCTGACGGTTTTGTCGAACCATAACAAGCAAACTAGGTTTGCAGGTTATTCGATCCATGTTTGGATTGAAGCAAGCATTAGGTTCTTGGAATTGTCGTTTTGATGTAATCATAATAGTTTATGATTTAATTCAAAAACGAAAATAATTCTTCTGTATATAAGGAGGTTAGTGGGAACGCACTGACAGTAAATGTCCTGAGTAATGATGATATATCATTTCTTGGAAATGATATTCCTATAATATAATCGGTGAAAGCTTGGCTTTCATGATAACGACTATAAGTCGTAACAACGGTACTATAAAAGATAGTATAACGGAACAGTGAACTGGAAATCTTCCTAGCAAGATATTGTAACCGAATAAACAACAAATGCGGGTTATTGCTGCAGCTGAGGCAACAATAGATGTCATTTGGGTCGATAATAAATCTAATTAGATTAGATATAGTTCTGTTAGCAGCCGAGCTAGGCGTCAGAACATGCTAAAGAATTAATGGTCTCATCGACGATCCAGATACTTATTTTGATATTCATCTGATTCATTCGGATCATACATCGCGGCGATGTGATGATCGAATAAATCGCATCAGATGATAATCATGTAAATCCGCTGATGAAAACCTTTTCTCAGCAGTTTGAGCCAACCGTACATAGTTCGGGTGTCAGAGACTCGAGTGACTGGCTATAGGCCAAGTGAGAGATTGTTGGACAATTATGACCCATAACGTCACTATTTGTACAGATCACGGTGTTGTTGTATAAATTAACTATGTGACAAATGAGATTGCACTCTTATCATTTGTGATTAGATCACCTAGATGTATAAATGATGAGAGGTCCCTATGATTTGTTCCTGGACAGAGAATGATATGAGACAGTATCAGTCCACGAAGGATAAATCATTAAATATCCCTAGTCAGAGTATTATTGAGATTGGACATCGATAAATACGTAAAAGACTAGTATTACACTTGTGCACGTTGTGAGGGCACAACAACATAGTTCTCATATATTTGGGTATAGGATACTCATGCAAGTGTAATAGGAGGTTGTGTTTTACCGACGGTACGGGAAACAGCTTCACTCTGGATAGACCCCTGCAGAATCCCATTGGTAGTATGACTACGTGTCTATGGGAGTCTGCAATCAGGGTAGGTGTATTTGGTCTTAACTTGAGACTTGCACCGCTAATACTTGCGACAATCAATATACTTTGGTTGAGGTCGTCCAGGGTTTAACAGGTTCTGTGTACGCCAATGCTGGGTATATTGAGAATCGTAGAGTGTTGGGTGTGATGTTAAGACGGAAGTATCACTCCAGTCATATGGAGATGATGATCACATTGGATACGGAACTCGTTCTCTTAAATGCTCGAGCTATCGGGATATTATGACTAGGTCATGCATATCCGATTATAGAGACTAGTTGCCAGACATCCGATATGTGCTTCGTACGGGGCAGACACAATTCCAGCCCCAGGCCTAGCACGTGAACATCCGATACTGGATCGAAATACGCAATACTACGGTATACTACGCTTGATATAGATCACATATTCCTGTAAGGACATTTCTGGAGAATTGGGTAGGCATGGCGCTTTGCTAGAAGCCAACCTTGTCTCGTAAATCGGTACAAATGTAGTACGAGGTACTTACGTGTTCGGATAGTCCGACGACCGTATTTACTGCCAACATATCCGGGGATCTCATGGGTCGCTTCCCGAAGATTCACCGATGATGTATGACTCGCACTTTATTAATCTGGGATTAATTAGAAGAGAGAGAAAATTAATCTGGGATTAATTACGGAGATATTTTATCTGGGATAAAATATTAATTAAAGAGAGAGAACGATTAATTTGGAATTAATCGATAAAATAATATATTTGATATATTATACGAGATTGGATTTCGACGCGGAATTAAAATTAGATTTTAATTCGGGCGAACGAATTAATTTAGAATTAATTCGTTAGCGACGTGAATAGTGATTTCACTAGGCGTAATCATTTAATTGCGTCGCAACAGAAAATTCGTTAATTTGGAATTAGCGAACCCGAGCCCTGGATTATTTGCGAGAGCATTCACATTTCGAATTCGAGTACGGCACGCAAGTCAAATCAAGCGTCAAATCGTTATTCACATCAAGCGTCAAATCAAATGTCACTTTGAGTGATGTGACAAGTTGTCACTTGATTTGAGTGATTGATGTGGTAATTGAAAAGCAATAATGGCTTTTGCTTTTTGACTTTTGCTTTTTGAAATTAAAAGAATTTGGTAAATGGTTTAATAATATTTTGGAAATATAAAAACCATATACACTTTTTCTTTTAATCTCTCTCTCTCCTCATTTACGCATTTCTCTTCTCCATCTCTTTCCCTCCTTCTTCCTCACACGGTTTGGAACCGTTTCTTACCTAAAATTTCTGGTTATGACCGAATTAAAAGGAGAAGCAAGGAAGAAGAGAAGTGCTAGCACACACTTGGGTTATACAGAGGTGATAGGGAAACGATTTCTTGAGCTTGGAATCCATTCTTGGAGCTTGAAGCTTGGAGCTTCAATGGAGTCATCAATGGCCGATCATGGAGGAGGCAAACCAGCCCAAAACCGAGCAGTCCAGCAGTTCAATGAGCTCACTGCCGAGCTTCAACAATGAGGAAGAAGTGGCTTGTTCTTCGTAGCATCAAACCCATCAATGTGAGTATGTATTCCGCCTTACTTCTTTGATGTATTCATGCGTTTTTAATGCTTATTTGATGGATCTTGGGACCTAATTAGAAACCAACAGTGTGCACAACATGTCACATTATTAATATTGTTTTTCTTAGACCCGGAACGGAAAAGACTCGTTATGAAATATGGAAAGGTAAGAAACATACAGTCAAATACTTAAGGGTTTTTGGTATCACTTGCTACATTCTAAGAGACGGAGAGAATCTTGCAAAGTTTGATGCCAAACGTGATGAAGACATATTTCTAAGATACTCTCAGAACAGTAGAGCCTATAGCGTATGATGAACACTAAAAAGTGCACATTTATTAAAAAAAAAATTAATCATTTTACACTTGTAGTTTTATTAATCTATTTAATTTAGCACATTTGTTAAATAATAATTATATTTATGTTTATTGTGATTTTTATCTTTTATGTAGGTGAAATAATACTTTGGATGCATATATAGAAAAATGGACTTGACATTTGGATTTTGGAGGCCGAAAATTTAATAGGGCGTTCTAACAGTGTACAACTTCTGAAATTCCAACCCAGTGCAATATTCGTATTTTGGCCATACTTTTTCACTCCAATATCATATTAAAGTGATTCCAATTCCAGATGAAAGAAAATTAAAATATTTACAACTTTAGTGTTGATAAAATTTTCAAATTCTGAGGTTTTCAAGACCGAAATTAACGAAGAATCCAAACCGTGTTATATGTAAGAGTCATTGTCAAATCAAAATAAAAAAAAAAAAATAATAATAATAATAATAATAATAATAATATAATGGTGACAAACCACAACTCCACCAAACATGCGTGCAGGTTTGATGGAGGCAATTGTAATTAAATTGCAATTGCTATTTCAAGAGGTGTGAGCACCTCTATAAATAGAGGTGCTCTGCACTTCATTTTTTCTCAACCCGGATTCCATAGTTTTCTCTGAAAATTTATGGAGTTCTAGCTCTTATGTATTTTATTTTTAAAAAGCTTTCTTGTAATTTCTTTTTCTTTTAGTAATAAAATTATGTGTGTTTTTATTCAAATCATGAGTAGCTAATTCCGTCCTGCTAGGGTAATGGGAGAAGCTTTTAATATGAAAATTTAGAATAATCTCACTTATATTATAATATATAAATTGTAATCTAATGATTAATATTTAATTAAATTCTGGATTAATTATTGACAGACTTTGTTACCGCTTACATGGCTGGTTTTATTTATTTGGCATAATTGAGTCCTAACTGGACTTGTTATAGACAAAAATTATCACTGCCTTTATGACTGGTTTTATATGTTTTGGCATAATTAATTCCTGAAATAAATTAACTCAGTAATAATAATAATTTATATATTATAAAAAGTAAGATTTCTAAATTTGAAATATTAAAAGTGGATCCCCTAACCCACGATATTTTATTTTGTTGTTGTAATTTAATTTAAAATTTCCAATCACTTCAAACAAATCAAACCTTTTATTTTTACTCAAATTGTTATTTTATTTCACTAAATATATTCATTGTGGATCGACCCCAGACTTATCGAACTATTTTATTACTTCGACACTCTTATACTTGGGAGTAAAGAACCATTTTGTGAGTGTGTCAAGTTTTTGTCATCGTTACCAGAGAGTATAATTTAGTAGATATAATAATAATTTAATCTCCTTGTATATATGTATATATATATATATATATATATATATATATATATATATATATATATATATATATTTATTTATTTATTTTGTATTTTTTTTCTTTTTTGTATCTCATTAGATCTAATCACTATATTTGTATTTTATTTCCTTGTTTTTCTTTTCTTTTGTCATTCTATTTATATTTTTAATTTTCTTGGCCCACTTGTTATTTTTATTTTTATTTTTTTATAAGTATTGTATTTTTAAATTTTAGCATACAGTCTGCATTTAGGTTGCATGAAATATTGGTCTCGATCATCCAGCGGTAGATTAAATAGAGAGTCTCCATCACCTTCATCGTAAGTCAAAATGGCTGAAAACCAAAATGAAAATCCACTAGCTAGAGTTGAAAATCCAGTTGATCATGAAGAAAACGGGTCTCAGTATGACGATCTTAATCATCCTATAACACTCAGACAATTCATGAATCCCGTTAGGACAGGATCACCATCTTGCATTATTTTTCCCCCATTTGCAGTACGTTTCAATTTTAAGCCAGGTGTCATCCAACTTTTACTCACATTCCACGGTCTAGAATAAGAAAATCATTATCAACACTTAAGGGAATTTGAAGAGGTATGTAACACTTGAACAAACCAAAATTGCAGCATGAATATAATTCGATTAAATTTTTTTTCCATTTTCTTTAAATGATAAAGCTAAAATTTGGTTGTATAACCTTAGATTAGGATCCATCTGAATATGAGATGACAAGAATATTTTCAAATAAATTTTTTCTCCCTCATAAGACAAACTCATATAATAGGAGAATCACAAGTTTCACACAATGGTCTGGGGAAACACTTTACCAACGTTGGGAGAGGTTTAAAGAGATGTTGAATATTTGTCCACATCACATGTTTGAAACATGGGGGCCGATTGCCTACATCTACGAGGGTTTAACACCCCAAGGTAGACAAATAGTGGAAATGATGCGTTTAGGGATAAAAATCTCGAAGATGCACTGGATTACCTAGAACACATTGCAGAGAATGCACAAAAATGGGACACAGTTGACACTTATGAGTCGTCTGTAAAACCACAGCCATTTGGTAGATGTATGTTTAACCTTAGGGAAGACCATGACATTTGTGATAAGTATGCATCTCTAGCTAAATACGCTGAGGCATTAGAAATGAGGAAGAATGATCATGTCAAGTCAGTTCAAGAAATCATGTGTCAAATATGTAATTCAAATGAACATGTCACACAAGTTTTCCTAACATTTCCAGCCCTGTAAGTATGTCTTCATGACCAAGTCAGTTCCATAAAAACTTTCAATAGACCAAATCCAAACCCATACTTCCAAACCTACAATTCTGGTTGGAGAAACCATCCAAACTTCAATTGGAGGAATGATAACCAAGCATAACCACCGTAAAAACCTCCTCAGGTACAGTAGAATTTCCAAAATTCTCAAAATTATTCACCATATGTCCCACCACCTAGGAAAATCCTTGAGGATACCTTACATGCATTCATTGAGAAACATGAAGTCATCAATAATCAAAATGTGCAAACATCGATTGATCTAAAAGATATTTTCTCCAAAATCACATCTGTTTTGACCATTAATGAGAAAGGAAATTTTTCTGCACAACCACAGTCAAACCCCAAGAGTCATCAAAACCCTCACGAGGATAATTTTGGTAGTCAACACATAGACCAAGTCAAATATGTTATTACTCTTCTTATCGGTAAGGACATCCACAGACTTATTCTTGAACCTCGTGAAGTTGAAAATAAATCAGATTCAGAGGGTAAGGAAGAGGTTGATGAACCATACCATATCATTGATGATAATAATTTTTCTCATGCACCTCAATTTCCTCAAGCATTAAAAACAAAGAAATTGAACTATTCCCCAAAGATATATGAAATATTCAAACAAGTAAATGTCAATATTCCTTTGTTAGAGGCCATCCAACAGATACCATCTTATGCTAAATTTCTGAAAGACTTGTGCACCATCAAAAGGGAACTCAGGTAAGAAAGAAAGCTTTTCTAGCTGAACATGTAAGTTCCATTCTCTCAACCAATAATGCATTAAAATATAAGGACCCTAGTTGTCCAACTATTTCATGTATGATTGGAAATCAAAAAATTGAACATGCTTTACTTGATCTTGGAGCCAGTGTCAATTTGCTTCCATTTTCGGTTTACCAATAACTTAATATTGGTAAGTTAAAACCAACTTCAACTACTCTTTTACTTACTGACATATCAGTCAAGGTACCGAAGAGAATTATTGAAGATGTGTTATTACAAGTCGATCAAATTCATAAATCATGTGGATTTTATTGTCTTGGAAACACAACCTGTAGCAGATTGTTATAAGTCAGTTCCTGTAATACTTGGTCGTCCATTTTTTAGCAACAGCTAATGCCTTAATTAATCGCAGGAATGGAATCATGAATTTGTCTGTTTGCAATATGAAATTGGAGCTTAATATTTTTAACATGTGCAAACAACCATACAATGTGGACAGTGAAGACGAGAGCATGAAACTAATTGAACCAATTATGGAGGAATATATTTAGGGGAGTTTATTTGATCCTACAGAAATATGTATAACTAATTTTCTTGAATCAAGTACACAATTTGATTCAGATATTCCTAATGATTTTTTACTTGATTCTACACAGGTACTGGAAGATGATGGAGAGTAGTAAAATTTTGAGGAACTATGAACAATGGAAGAAGAAAAACATGAGGAAGCACCCAATCTGGAATTGAAGACTTTGCCCGAAAGATTGAAGAATTCATTTCTTGGAGATGAACAAACTTACCATGTGGAAATTTCTTCCTCTCTCACAAGCGATCAAAAAGGAAAAATACCTCCAGATTGGAGCCATCAAGGCATGGAAGAAATTGTCACAAAACTCCACAATCATTTTCCTTCTCTCCCTAAAAATGCTATGATGAAAATTTAAAAAGCACACATCGAAAGAATGAGGCTTCTTATGATCCATGGTATTCCTAGTGATATTCATTGGATAATTGAAACAAGAGACTTATTGACAAGTGAGTCATCTGACTCTTTCATTTCTTACATGTATGGTTTAGGGAAAAGCACCTATGCTAAAAAATAAAGAGCTAAACAATTAGGTGTTTGTTATAAATGTGCACGCTGGACGTGCAATACTTGTTGTCGTTCTTTATGAAAGGTGTCTGACAATCGCGAAGATAAAATTCAATTCATTAGAGATTGCTTGAGTAAGGAGTCTTTAGATGATATATCATTGACTCTTGAGATGCATCCTAGTGGACATGTTCATCGAGTGATTCACAATTTGCATACACAATTTTAAAAAGAAAGACAACAATACAGTCTCGAAAATCTAACTTTAAAAGACCATGTTTGCCAACTTATAAGAAAATTGTATGGGAAGCATATCCCCGACCCATAGAGGGCGTTCAAGCCATTACTGGACATAAAACCAGTGGAAGATGTGAGCCACAATCACAACTACTTGTGCATATTGTTTCAATTTATTGTTTTGATTTCGTTTCCATTAAATTACTGTTTTGATTTCCTTTACTTTAATTTTTACTGATAGTATCTAAACTTTTTGACTTTCACGATCCATTTTATTGTTCATCTGACAATTGTCATTTTGCAGGTACTAGTGCATTTATTACTCACCCTTTTTCAGGATCTATAAATCCAACTCTTCATTTCTCTCTTCGACACATCTAGAAGAGAGATAACAAAAATGGAGACAACATTAAGAAGACGAGTCACTAATATCTGTGTGTTTTGTGGAATTAGTTCTGGAACTAAACTAGAATTTTTTGAGGCTGTAAAAGAATTGGGTAAAGTTATGGCGGAAAGAAACATGCACTTAGTATATGGCGGTGGCAATTTTGGATTGATGGGCTGTGTTTCAAAGGCCCTACAAGAAGGTGGCAGTCAAGTTTTGGGAATCATTCCAAAACCTTTGGTAGACAGAAACCTCATCAAAAAATCATATGAAGAATAATACATTGTCTCATGTATGTCTGAAAGACTTACTGAAATGATTAATCATGCTGACACTTTTATTGATTTACCAGGTGGGCTGGGCACACCGGAAGAAATTTTCACATTGGCATCATGGGCAAACTTGATCATTCACCAAAAACTCATTGGACTACTTAATGTTGATAATTTTTTTCGATTTTCTTTTAGTATTTATTGCGGATGCCAAAAGACTTGGGTTCATTTCCAAACTGGTAAAAGATTTCGTCCTAACTGCAAGAAAAGCTGATGAATTAATTGATCAACTCTTAGCTTATGAACCAAAAATCGACCACATTCTTTCAAAGTTGAACTGGTCTGATAATGATCGTGGCAAGAAGCGTATAGTGGAATTTGATCTTAATCTATAATTTTTCTTTTAAATAGTCATAGATTCAATTGTCAATTCCACATTAACCATATGATGTCTTCTAAACTTTGTTTCTTCTTATTCAGACATTTGGGATAATGTCTCAATTTGGTTGGGGGGAGGGGATACTTGACTGGATAATTTTTGTTTTATGTTTCATTGTTGTGTTTTTATTTCAAAAAAATTATTTTCATTTTTTGTATGTAAAAAAAAAAGTTTTTATTATTTTATTTTTACTTTGTTGTTATTTTGTGTGTAAAAAAAGGTTTTCTTTTGATTTTATTTTGTGTTTTAAGGAAAAAAAAATACTACACACAAACTAACGACAAATTTTTTTGATTAATCAAGTGAAATTATTGTTCAGAAGTGGCTGTGTAAGGAGTTTTCGCTCCTGAGACGCATCTCAAAATAATTCGTAAAAAGATATTTTTGTTCATTTCTTTTTTAATCATTTAAATTTATGAATTCTCCATAATATTGATTAAATTTGATCTTCATATGCACATTTGACAGGTATTATAAACATACACGGTAATATATGATCATGGGTTGTAAATGAAAATTTTATAATATTCAGTTCTCTAGTTTATTAGAGGTAGCACCTAAAGAAAGTGAAATTTGTGTTTTTATTAAAAAAATAATAAAAAAATCTAACCATGATTTTACTTAGTAATCAGACATCTTGCCTCAGCAAGCAGTGATTGTTCCCGTAAAACGATAGAGCTTGAGTTAGTTTAATAAAAAAATGATGATAATAAAAAAAAGAAAAAAAAAACGTGTGAATAAGTTCGATTTCGTAGCCTCTCTAACTTGAGCAATTAAGTCTGTATGGGTGTTTTAACACTTAGTGCCTTAAGTTCAATTGGTATGAGAGTCACTGGCCCAAAACACGTTACATGGGTTAAAGAGAAAGTTTAAGAAAATCAGACATTTCCTCTTTTTAACATCTGAGATTCGAGAAATTAAGTATGTATGAGTGTCTTAACACCTGGTGCCCTAAAGCCAACCGGTTTAGGAGTCACTCGCTCAAAGTTCGTTACAAGGATTGAAGATATATTATTATTAAAAATAATAATTTTTATATTTATAAATAAACTTTCATTGCCAAAATGAGTGAACTCTAATATAACTTATGATAAAAATATTATTTTCTTTTCAACTAGACCTGTGAATATTGTGGGCACAATGAATTGATTGATAATTTGTTTTATGTGTAGTTGGAAGAATGGTAAAAAGTATATGATAATTTATTTATTTGATTATTTAGAAAGAAAGAAAACAATGATTAACTCGGATAATAATTTTTCTTTTAAGTTTTCACTTAAATTACTAGGGACTAGTAATAAGCTATTTGGGGGGGGTGTGATGAACACGAAAAAATGCACATTTATTAAAGAAAAATTAATTATTTTACACTTGTAGTTTCATTAATCTCATTAATTTAGCACATTTGTTAAATAATATTTATATTTATGTTTATTGTGATTTTTATCTTTTATGTAGGTGGAAAATACTTTGGATGCATATCTAGAAAAATGAACTTGATATTTGGATTTTGGAGGCCATAAATTTAATAGGGCGTTCTAACAGTGTACAACTTCGAAAATTCCAACCTTGTGCAATGTTCGTATTTTGGCCATAACATTTTACTCCGATATCGGATTGAAGTGATTCTAGTGCCAAATGAAAGAAAACGCAAATATCTTTAATTTTACTGTTGACAAGATTTTCTAGTTCTGAGGTTTTTCAAGACCAAAATTGATGAAGAAACCAAAGAGTGTTATATGTAAAAGTCATTGTCAAATCAAAATAATAATAATAATATAATAATAATAATAATAATAATAATAATAATAATAATAATAATAATAATAATAATAATAATAATAATATATTATTATTATTATTATTATTAATATAATGGTGACAAACCACTATTCCGTGGTTTGTCAAAACTGGAGGCAATTGCAATTAAATTACAATTGCAGTTTCAAGAGGTGTGAGCACCTCTATAAATAGAGGTGCTCTGCACCTCATTTTTCCTCAGTATGGATTCCATAGTTTTCTCTGAAAATTTGTGGAGTTCTAGCTCTTGTGTGCTTTATTTTTAAAAAGCTTTCTTGTAATTTCTTTTTCTTTTAATAATAAAATTATGTGTGTTTTTATTCAAATCATGAGTAGCTAATTTCGTCATGCTGGGGTAAATGGAGAATCTTTTAATATGAAAATTTAGATTAATCTCACTTATTATATATATATAAATTGTAATTTAATGATTAATATTTAATTTAATTCTGGATTAATAATTGACCAACTTTGTTACCGCCTAGATGGCTTGTTTTATTTATTTTGTATAATTGAGTATCTAACTGGACTTGTTATAGACAAAATTTATTACCGTCTTTATGGCTGGTTTTATATATTTTGGCATAATTAATTCCTGAAATAAATTAACTCGGTAATAATAATAATTTATATATTATAAAAAGTAAAATTTCTAAATTTGAAATATTAAAAGTGGATCACATAGCCCCGACATTTTATTTTATTGTTGTAATCTAATTTAAAATTTTCAATCACTTCAAACAAATCAAACCTTTTATTTTTACTCAAAATGTTATTTTATTTTACTAAATCTATTCCCTGGACTTACTGAGTTATTTTATTACTTCGACACTCTTATACTTGGGATTAAAGAACCACTTTGTGAGTGTGTCAGAGTATACAATAAATGTACTCTTACGGTTATGGAAACAATCAATGTGACTAAGGATGTCAAAAAAACCCGGGCCCAATCCGGTCCGGCCCGAGATAAAAAATCTTGGGCCAAGCCCGGCTCAGGCTCGGGCCCGAACCGAGCTTAGCACATTTAGCCCGGGCCCGGGCCGGCCCTCACTTAAAAAATATATTATTTATATTATTTATATTTATATAATAAATTATATATATAATTTATATTTCTGTAATAAAATTTTTTTATATATAATTTTTTAATTATATATAAATCGGGTCGGGCCCGGGCTTAAAAAAACATTCCCAGGCTCGGGCCGGGCTTATCAAAGCCCGGGCCCGGCCCGGCTTGTTGCCACTGTTAAATGTGACTGTGGATGATGTTAGATGTGGACCTAATGTTGAGGGTAAGCCGGTTCCCATTAGTGAGAGTGATGAAGAATATGATAAGAATATGACCAAGAAACCCAGTTAACCTGACCATCTTGATGATTCTAACTCCTCTAAGAGTGATAGACCACATGAGTCTGTCTGTCCCGTCATCTGGTGTCAAGTTGAATCACCCAAAAGATAACATTCTTGGTGATGTCACAGAGGGATTGAGACTACGTGGAAGGTTAGTTAATCAACTATCATTTGCTTGTTACGTGTCTTAGATTGAGCCTAAAAATGTTGAAGAGGATCCTTTGGATGAGTGTTGGGTGAATTGCAATGCATGAAGAATTAAATAAATTCACCCGTAATGATGTGTGGTATCTTATCCCTAAACTTAATAACATAAATATGACCGGGGCCAAGTGAATCTTCAAGAACAAGTCTGATGAACATGGTACCATAACGAGAAACAAGGCTAGGCTAGTGGCCTAATGATATACCCAGGTAGAGGAATAGACTATGATGAGACATTTGCTCCAGTGGCCAGGTTAGAATCCATTCGCATTCTTCTGGAAGTAATGTATAATATAAGATTCAAACTATACCAAATGGATGTCAAAAGTGCTTTCTTGAATGGTATTCTATGAGAAGAAGTATATGTAGAGCAGCCCAAAAGTTTTGTCGATAATGATCATCCAGACTATGTCAGGTTGATGAAGAAAGCCATGTATGGCTAAACAAGATCCTAGAGCTTGGTATGATAGGCCCACCTCTTATTTTTAGACCATGGCTACTCTCGAGGGGGAGTTGATAGAACTATGTTCATAAAAAAGTCAATGATGTTATTACTATTGCTCAGGTGTATGTCAATGATATTGCCTTTGGTTTGCCTCGTAACTCACTTGGTCATGAGTTTGCAGATGCTATGACACAAGAGTTTGAGATGAGCATAATATTAGAGCTCAATTACTTTCTTGGGCTCCAAGTTAAGCAATTTGGAAATGAGACATTTGTCTTCCAATCCATGTATGCTATAAATCTTATTAAAATATTCGGATTGGAAAGTAAGAAGACATTGCCTTTAATGTGAGAGTTTTTGCACGATTTTAAACAAATCCTAAGGAATCTCACTTGAGTGTGGTCAAACGTATCATTCGCTACGTTCACGGCACCGTAGAGTATGGTCTATTGTCTACTGAGAACTCTAATACCATCCTCGCTAGATAATCATATGCTTATTGGGCTTGCTGCGCAGAAGATAGGAATAATAGCACTGAGGGATGCTTCAATGTTGGTATAAATCTTATAGAGTGGATGAGCAAGAAGCAGAATGTCGTATCATTGTCAACGGCTAAAGAGGAATACATGGCTGCTGAGAGCTGCTACACCCAATTGCTCTAGATGAAGTAAATGTTAAACGACTATAGGATTACCCAAGACATTATAATAATGTTTTACAATAATTCTAATGCCATTAACATATCCAAAAATCCAATTCAAGTTTCTCGCACTAAACACATTGACATTCCTCATCACTTTATTCACGAACTGGTTGAATCTAAGGTCGTCTCTATTGAGTATTGTTCCCACCGAAAACCAACTAGCTGACATGTTAACCAAGCCAGTTGACAACCTTTGATTTGAATCCCTACGGTCAGCCATAAAGATGTGTAATTCTCGGTAACTCTTTGTATCTTACGTGAATGTGTGAGTGAGTGCATGTGTTTCCTGAGTCCTCATCGTTTGCATTTCGTATCATTTCTATTTTTTGGGTTGTGTCTCTGTATATTGTTTTTGTGTGAGTTAATAAAAAAATAAAAAAGGGGAAATTCACACTGAAACACCTCTTTTATGTCCTACTCCTATGATCCCGGTCAAACAGGTTGGTGTTGTTGTAAATTCCTCAAATTCATTAAATATGATATGTATATGTATTTATATATCTTTGGAATTCCCAAGGGGTGTATGGGAGGTTACAATCCTTGGAGGGTTGCAACCCACCCCAAGGGGTGCCCTATTGGCACCCCTCCATGCCTTATATAAGAAGGCTTTTATTCCAAATGTAAACACAGAAAAATATACAACTATTTTCAGAGAATAAGGAAAAAAGGCACTGTTGTTTTCTTTGTTTTGAGAGAGATCCACCATTTTATCCTAGTTCAAACACTTGTGAAGGAGTGCACCTTGAACAAGTAGAATCCAAGTTATCCTGGGAGAACATTGGCAATTCGAGTCCGTAGAGCACCTGTGACGGGGCCAATAAGTTCTTAAGGACAGAGTTTTTCTCGACTTGGACGATTGAATCAGGTTTTTCTGGTTCTTACTGTTTTAGGGTTATATTGCATCTAGATCTACTTTTGTTGTTTGATCTGACTGAAGTGCATGTTTAATTGCTGTTTAATGACATTATTTTGCCAACAATCTTAAGAACTTAATGCTTTAATGTTATTAGATAGTAATTCGCATGTTAGGGTTTGAATATTTTCTGGAAAATACGAACTGTGCATGAAAAAACCGTAGGGTGTTCGAACGCCCGACGCACGCGAAGGGTAAATATTTGAACTTTCGTTAGAACGTTCGAACGCGTCTTCAAATGCAACTCGAACGCAAGCCTTCTGCCTTAGAGCGTTCGAACGCGTCCTAAACGCAACTCAAACGTAAACTCTCTGGAATCGTTCCGTTCGAACGCGTTCACGAACGCTATACGAACGTGAACTCTCGGGAATCACACCGTTCGAACGCGTTATCAAACGCTACTCGAACGTGAACTCTCTGGAAACACTTCGTTCGAACGCGTTATCAAATGCAACACGAACGCACACACACTGGACAGTCTCGTTCGAACGTAGATACGAACGTGACACTAACGATTGTCCTGTAAGTATCATAAACTGCAAACTTTAATTAATATTAACTCGGTTAGTCATATACTGTAAACACATTAATCTTGGTAGTATAGATTCAAGTTATTATTAAGTTGTTCAATATCACAAGCATACACATAGTGATAAAGTTGAAATTGATTGGTTGTTGCATAATTGGTTGAGAATTTAAAGTGTAATAATACACAAGTAATTCCATCAAATCTTGATTGACTTATATATCTACATTTATCATATATCACTTTGAACAAGGTCATTCGTTGATCGTTGTGCAATTTGTCTTTCGTAGACTAATTGACCCTGTTGATTTTCCAGTTACATATGGCTAGCGGAAATATCACAGTACCGGTCTCTCACGGAGAAAAACCGGAGAAATTTGGTGGGGCAAATTTCAAACAATGGCAGAGTAAGATGCTGTTCTACCTGACAACTCTCCAGTTGGCAAAATTCATCAAAGATCCTCTGGGTCCTGTGGAGGGTGAATCTGAATTGGCCAAGGTAGAGCGAGAACAGACTTGGATGTCTGGAGACTTCTTATGCAAGAACTACCTTTTGGGTGGTCTTGACAATACCCTGTATAATGTGTACCAAGGAATGACTTCTGCGAAGATTCTCTGGGAATCTCTCGAGAAGAAGTATAAAACTGAAGATGCCGGACAAAAGAAATTTGTCGTGGGTAGGTTCCTGGACTACAAGATGGTAGATTCAAGGACGGTGATGTCTCAGTTGGGTGAACTGCAATTGATCATTCATGAAATATTGGATGAGGGAATGAAACTTTGTGAGACGTTTCAAATAGCCGCCATAATTGAAAAGTTGCCTCCATCATGGAAGGACTTCAGGAGCTATCTGAAACACAAAAAGAAGCAGATGAGCCTTGAAGACCTCAGTGTTCGATTGAGAATCGAGGAGGACAACAGGATGTCCGAGAAGGCCAGCTACAAGACTCTGGAGTCTAAGGCCAACATCATTGAAGGTGTAAAGGGTAGCAAAAAGAGAAAGAACAGTGGAGCTGACTCTGGGAACAAGAAGTTCAAGGGAAAATGCTATAACTGTGGAAAGAGCGGTCATATGTCAAAGGACTGCAGGAACAAAAAGTCTCAGGACAAGGGCAAGAAAAGAAATATGAGGCCCATGTTACTGAAGGCGAGCAGCTGCCTGATGATATCTCAGAGATGGAACTATCAGCAGTGGTAACCGAAGCCAACATAGTTGGGAATCCGAGAGAATGGTGGGTAGACACTGGGGCTACTCGTCATATCTGTGCAGACAGTAAGATGTTTTCCATGTACCAGAAGGTCGATGGCGGCGATCATCTGACAATGGGAAACTCGTCTACCTCTCAGGTGGTTGGACAAGGCACAGTGGTTCTGAAGATGACATCCGAAAAGGAGCTAACATTGAAGAATGTACTGCACGTTCCAGATATTCGGAAGAACTTAGTCTCGGGCTCTCTTCTTAGTAAGGCTGGTTTTAAGCTTGTATTTATCTCTGACAAGTTTGTATTGACTAAGAATGATATGTATGTAGGAAAATGATACCTAACTGAGGGCCTTTTCAAGCTAAATGTAATGACTGTTAATCATGCTATTAATAAAGCTAGTTCGTCTGCTTATATTATTGTGTCACAGAATGTATGACATGGAGGTTAGGACATGTTAATTATGATACCATGCGTAAATTAATTAACATGGACCTTATACCTAAAATTGCAATTAATAGCCAACATAAGTGTGAAGCATGTGTTGAAGCCAAAATTCATAGAACATCATTTCATTCTATAGAACGCAGTTCTGAACCGCTAGAACTTGTACATACCGATGTATGTGACATGAATATTGTGCAAACAACAGGCGGTAAAAAGTACTTTGTCACTTTTATCGATGATAGCACAAGGTTCTGTTATGTGTACCTGCTGAGAAGCAAAGCAGAAGCTATTGAGAGCTTTGTGCACTATAAGAGCGAAGTTGAAAATCAACTTGGCAAGAAAGTCAAAAGAATCAGGAGTGATAGAGGTGGTGAATATGTTTCACCATTCGGTGAATATTGTTCTGTGCACGGAATTATTCACGAAACCACTGCTCCCTATTCTCCTCAACAGAACGGAATTGCGGAGCGCAAAAACCGAACGTTGAAGAAATGATGAATGCCATGTTGACAAGTTCGGGTCTACCCCAGAACTTATGGGGGGAAGCCTTGCTTTCCGCGAACTACGTTCTGAGCAAGCTTCCTCACAGAAGACTTGACAAGACACCATATGAATTGTGGAAATGTTTCGTACCTTCCTACAAATACCTCAAAGTGTGGGGGTGTCTTGCCAAAGTAATGGTTCCTAAACCTAAGAAGGTTAGAATAGGACCCAAAACTGTTGACTGTGTATTCATTGGATATGCTCACAACAGTAGTGCGTATCGATTCTTGGTACACAAGTCGGAGATTCCTGACATCAATCCAAATATGATAATTGAGTCAAGGAATGCGATATTTTTTGAAGAGACGTTTCCTTGTAAGGAAAGACAAATAACTGGGTCTCTCAAAAGAACAGTTGATACTGTCGAGGACAGTGATCAAGTTGACCAAGAATCAGATCAACGTGTAAATGCTGAGACAATCGAGCCTAGACGTAGCAAAAGAGCTAGAACGTCTAAGTCGTTTGGTCCCGATTTTCTGACATACTTGTTAGAAAATGAGCCTCAAAGTTATAAAGAAGTTGTGACTTCTCCGGAGGCACCTCTTTGGAAAGAGGCTATTAACAGTGAGATTGATTCAATCCTACAGAACCATACTTGGGAGTTGGTTGATCTTCCGCCAGGTTGTAAGCCGCTGGGCTACAAATGGATATTCAAAAGGAAGATGAAAACGGATGGATCAATAGATAAGTATAAGGCAAGACTTGTCATAAAAGGTTATAGACAAAAGGAAGGCCTCGATTACTTTGACACCTATTCACCGGTGACTCGCATCACATCGATAAGAATGCTCATAGCCATAGCAGCTATATTTGGTCTTGAAATACATCAAATGGATGTAAAGACGGCATTTTTGAATGGTGAATTGGATGAAGAGATTTACATGGAACAACCAGAAGGGTTTAGTGTTCCTGGACAAAAACATAAGGTGTGCAAACTTGTAAAATCCTTGTACGGATTAAAACAAGCACCGAAACAATGGCATGAGAAATTTGACAAAGAAATGTTGTCAAATGGGTTTAAAACCAATGAGTGTGATAAGTGTGTGTACACCAAATCAACTCAAAAAGGATATGTCATTGTGTGTCTCTATGTAGACGATATGCTGATAATTGGTAGTAATCATGAAATGATTAAGTTTACCAAAAACGTGTTATCCAGCAGATTTGATATGAAAGATATGGGGATAGCTGATGTGATCATAGGAATAAAGATTTCTAGGACATCAGACGGATATATATTATCACAGACTCATTATATTGAGAAGATACTCGATAAATATATCAAAGGGGATTTAAACGTGGCTAGAACCCCTGTAGACCTAACTCTTCATTTATCAAAGAATACTGGTTCAAGCATATCGCAACTAGAGTATTCGAGAATCATCGGAAGTCTGATGTATCTCACGAATTGCACACGACCTGATATCGCTCAAGCTGTGAATCGGCTTAGCAGATATACGAGTAATCCAGGACACAACCACTGGAAAGCCATAGTAAGAATTTTGAGGTATCTGAGAGAAACTTCAAAATATGGGCTACATTACGAGAGATATCCTGCTGTACTAGAGGGTTACAGCGATGCTAACTGGATATCTGATACGGTGGATTCCAAATCCACAAGTGGATTTGTTTTCACACTTGGTAATGCAGCCGTGTCATGGAAATCCTCGAGGCAAACGTGTATTGCCCGGTCTACTATGGAATCAGAATTCATAGCGTTAGACAAAACTGCGGAAGAAGCAGAATGGCTTAGAAACTTCCTGGAGGATATTCCTAGTTGGCCCAAACCGGTGCCAGCGATAAGCATACATTGTGACAGCCAATCGGCTATTGGGAGAGCCCAAAATACAATGTATAATGGTAAGTCTCGACACATACGTCGGAGACATAATACCATACGTCAACTGCTCTCAAGTGGCATAATAACGATCGATTATGTCAGGTCGAAGGAAAACCTAGCGGATCCACTAACTAAAGGTTTACCTCGAGAGCAAGTTGAGAAGTCATCGAGGGGAATGGGCTTGAAGCCTATAATTTAAGAATTGTCACTGTGGAAACCCAACCTAGTTGACTGGAGATCCCAAGATCTAGGTTCAAAAGGGACAACAGAAACTTTGTGCAATTCAAAACGAGCACTGAAGAGTTTCGTACTCTTTCCCATTCCGATAATGACGCTGAGTGTTGTCTGTCATTGGTTAGGATAAGCTAAGGCTTTTAATGATCACTATATTAGGAGATGAGTCCTAATGTGGGGGTAAAGACAGATTACCTCTTCATAGTAGATCACCTATTTCAAGTAAGAAGTGAGGCCGCTTCCATGGGAACCTTTAAAGGCGGGTTACCATAAAGTGCTTGATGAATCCAGGACCGTTGTTCAGGGCCAAAATGAACACGACCGTAGAACGGGTAAATGGTCGAATTAAAGCTGTGTGTTGGCAATTGTCTTGGTTTACACCAACGGCAGAACAGTTCAAGACTATGGGTCACTGGTTTGCCAAGTAAATCCGATTGTCACTCACTAGGAAAGGTTCAAGGCGAAAGCTACCTATTTCGATACAGCTTTAGCTCACGGTATCTCTCTCACGTGCCTAAATGAATATTTGAAGAATTGTGGGGGATTGTTGTAAATTCCTCAAATTCATTAAATATGATATGTATATATTATTTATATATCTTGGAATTCCCAAGGGGTGTATGGGAGGTTACAATCCTTGGAGGGTTGCAACCCATCCCAAGGGGTGCCCTATTGGCACCCATCCATGCCTTATATAAGAAGCCTTTTATTCCAAATGTAAACACAGAAAAATATACAACTATTTTCAGAGAATAAGGAAAAAAGGCACTGTTGTTTTCTTTGTTTTGAGAGAGATCCACCATTTTATCCTAGTTCAAACACTTGTGAAGGAGTGCACCTTGAACAAGTAGAATCCAAGTTATCCTGGGAGAACATTGGCAATTCGAGTCCGTAGAGCACCTGTGACGGGGCCAATAAGTTCTTAAGGACAGAGTTTTTCTCGACTTGGACGATTGAATCGGGTTTTTCTGGTTCTTACTGTTTTAGGGTTATATTGCATCTAGATCTACTTTTGTTGTTTGATCTGACTGAAGTGCATGTTTAATTGCTGTTTAATGACATTATTTTGCCAACAGGTGTTTTACATGATTCTCCATCATCTGAGTTGGTGTTTGATGAGGTTGTCTGTAATATCTTCGTATTCCTGGTGCTTGTAATTTTTCACCCACTACTATTGTTCTTCTATGAAACCCGGTCGCATGTATGGTATCTTGGATTGACAATCTGTAACTTTCCTTACTAAGGCCTCAGTTTGGTATGACATTTGACTAATCGACCTTGTGCTACCTCTTCAGTTGGCATATTTAAAAAAAAAAAAGGAAGTGATTCTTAGGAGACTCATGTGCTTCAGTGAAAGCATCAAAAGAAAAGGGAAAAACCCTTCACTCGAAAGAGTTATACGAACATGAGCTTAAATTTAAGGGGGAGTCCATAGCACAATTTATTTTGGTCCTACTGGCACTGAGTTTGACTACCATTTTGTGTGTTCAGTAAGTTCTTGAGTTCAGGATTCGTGTTAGTGCTCAATTCAACCCATAATTCCATATCTTAAGTTTCATCTTGTTGAGCACAAATTTTTTTCACACAAGACCAAATTATGCTTAGATATTACTTTTCATCTCATTCATACCCCATTGCGTTAGTGTGGGTAACGTGTTTCACCTTTCCTCTACTCTCTGGGTATCATTAGGTTGTGTACAATGCTTGAGTAGTGTTTGAATGTTTTTTTAAAACCTCTTAGTTCTTCTCATGTTCGGTTTCTCGTTCGAATATTTCCTTCCAGACATTTTTCGTTCGACTAACGTTTGTTTTCTCATTCAAACATTTCCTTCCAGAAAATTTTCGTTCGAGTTACGTTTGTTTACCGGGTTTTGGATTAGCTCAAATTTATACGATATGAACATGCACACCAACCCAAATTATCACCTCTAACTCATATTTAATTTTTTTTGTCATCCCTAATTATACCCCAAAGCCAAAACCACCTAAAAATATGCCTAAAACATGCATCACTTAAGATACCCCATAAGCCACATCACGGTTTGGTAGTCTCCAAAGCGGATGGGATTATAACTCTCTCAACTTTAACTCCTCTTTTTGTTTCATCTTCATTCAATATTTAACTAAAAATTCTCAATTTTATTTTTTACTAGATTTACAACTCGTTCTTAAGAACTTGGAGATAGTTGATTAGAAGAAATATATCGAACTAGAATATGAAGAAATATTATTCTAGTTTTAACAACTCTTGCAAGGGCTTCGCTAAGCCCACAAAAGGGAAAGATAGAAGGCCTTCAAAGCCCATATCCTAGCCCATTTAAGTTGGGATGCTCTTCAAGAAACCCCAATACTATTGTCTAAATCATATTCCCATTTATTAGTAGAGCACAGGAGAATGTTTAAGTATGATGTTTTGATATTGTGGACTTAATATTGGGAAGGTCCAAAGGCGTCAAGAAATTTAACTGGATCATTTAAAAAATTCAATGCGAAGCGTAGGTTTAGGCCAAAATCGAGTAACAAGTCAGCTCACTTATTAATTAAATTAAATTAATTTGCTTGACAGGTGTTTGAAGCGGGAATTTCCCCTCCATTATTTATTGTTTTTTTTTTTTTTTTGTTTAATCTAAGTCTTTTCCTTTCAAAAAAAAAAAAATTTACGGAAGGTAGATTGCTTCGCATTTAAGATAATTTGGCATAAATTCTCTTTCTTAATAAAATAAAATAAAATAACGATATCATCCATCCATTAAATCTTATAAATGACTTCCTAAGCTTGAGACCCAGCTATTGTGAGAGAGATGACATATACACCCGAAACATAATATATTTTTTCCCGTTTTAGACACGACGAGTATGTAAATGTATGGCCCACCTAGAGAGCATTAATGGTTAGCAAAAACAACCATAATCACCTTTTATTGGAGGGGGCTCCAGTATTTTTATCCAACGGCTCAAATTTAGAGAGAAATAAATTTTTTTCTCTAATTAGTTCAAAACATTACGAAAGGGGAATGGTAGCGTATTTATTTTGGGTACAAAATATCACGGGTTCAAATCCTATCATCTCTACTAATTACCGCTCAGAGAAGGAGTACCCAGGGGCGCGAAATAACTCTCCCTAAGGAATTCGGTGGGATCCTTCCTATTAAACTCTCTAAACTTCTAAACTTTTTCCCATCATAGCCATTACCTCATGCGACAGGAAACCATGAGGTGTCATCTCTATTTAGTCAACCATATTTTATCTTATGGTTGCTTCATTCCCAAGCACCTTAAACAATTAGAGTTGGCAACTGATTGAGTCATTGAGAGGGGTTGATATTTATCAATTTCGATTATATTTTGATTATGGATTTAAGATGAAAAATATATTAATTCTCATATCGATTTTTGAATCTTGATAATTTTTTATCTTGAATCTCGATTGAATTTTTTATTCGAAATAATTTTTTCATCTTGAATTTTGATTGAAATTTTTTTTTACCATCCTGTCACCAATAAGTTAAAAAGAATCTTCTTTGAATAGATTTAGGGCATTCAAAAAAAAAATATTGCAATTTCCTTTTTAGTTTTTAATTATTGTTGATAATTATTTTTTGTAAAACCCTTAGCCCAATAAAAGTTAAAGGGTATTATAGTAATTGTCTAATCGGATGGATGGAAAGGTCCAAGGGCCTAGAGATAAGAGGAGTGATGAAGAATGACCCAACCGTGGTTTAAAGGTTCTCCCAGAGAGAGGTTCTGAATCCAGAAAATAGATGGTAATACCCGACCCAACCACATTAAAAGAGCATTTTGGAGTGCCTTTCGAGTTCGTATAACTCAATCCGATGAAGATTCATCAGCAACAGCATGACCTGATGACTTTCAAAGTCAGGGTTCGAAAGAGTACCAGTTGTCTCGATAACCCGACCTCAACAACGAAGATGGGATGATGGCCGACCAACTTGGGAGCATCATGATATATACCCTGCCTAGGAAATGGTGCATTTAGAAGACTAATGATAATAGAGATAAAGCAACGATTCATAGTGGTCGTAGGCTCTGCTAGCTGCCATAGGCCGATGCAGTAGTAGAGTAACAGCCTCCATAGGCCGCCACATGCCAGTGCAATAACAGGGAAATGAGTTTATCTGATTGGTCGAGAAGATGGTGGAAGTAATGACTTAAGGGTAGCAATGATGATTCAGTGACACGAGCTGGCGTCGGGGTCGGTTGTAATAGTGGATTTGAGAGCTTATATAAAGGGATAAAAGCCACATTAGAAATTATTAGTAACGTTTATATTTTCCAACATTTTCAATTTGAGAGAAAAAGCTTGTAAAGCAAGCTAAGTGATAGAGAGAGAAAGTGAGTCATGACCTGACCATATTGTAAACCCGAGGGGTTATTCACTATAAAACGTGAAATTCCTTTATTAAGTGCTCATGTCGGTATTTACCCCGAGCCTAATAAAGTGATCCCATTTCTCTTGTGGACGCATGTCAGAGATATTCTCTACCGAACCATGTAAATCATTACTTATGTGATTGTTTGTCTTCTGAAAGTTTGTACGGTTCCCACTAATCAAATAAATTCAAAGTTTGGAGGTTTGTTCGAGGAGTGAGTTTCTTGTACTGCCCTTAGAACGAAAAATAGTCGTGAACAATTATTTTTTTGATTCAACTCTAAATTTTTTATTAAACTTTTATGGATCCCATGAAGTTTCTTCCATCTAAATTAAATATAAATCATTCTAGCTCATATGCATTCAACTTGACCCATTTGAATTTACAAAAATAAAACACAAGGCAATGAGTCCATCGTATGTTAAACAATGCGAGGAATGAGTGTTTCATCGTGGCTAGATACTGAGATGGCTTGGGATCGATGTTTTCCCATAAGGCCTTTTTTATTGTATGGCTCAAAGTCAGATGATTTCCTTTGAAGCCCTCGTATGTTAAAAGGCGCGAGGAGGGAGTTTTCCCTCGTAGCCAGAAACTGAGATGGCTTGAGGTCGATATTTTCCCCAATGCCTTTTTGATTGTATGGCAGGGGTCAGATGATTTCCCCCGAGGCCCTCATATGTTAAATGACAAGAGGAAATATTATTCTCTCATGGCTAGATACTGAGATGGTTTGGGGTCGATAATTTCCCCCAAGGCCTTTTTGATTGTATGGCACGGGATCAGATGATTTCCTTTGAGATCCTCATATATTAAATGGCGTGAGGAGGGAGTGTTCCCTCATGGCCTAATACCGAGATGGCTTGGGTCGATGTTTTCCCCCATGCATTTTTGATTGTAAGGCTTATGGTCAGATGATTTCCCCCGAGGCCCTCATATATTAAACGACACGAGGCCATATACTGAGATGGTTTGGGGTCGTTGTTTTCTCATAATGTCTTTTTGATTGTATGGCTCGGGGTCGGATGATTTCCCATGAGGCCTTCGTATGTAAAATAACATAAGGATATAGTGTTCTCTCTTGGCCAAATGTTGGCACGGCTTCAGGTCGGATGATTTCCTCCTAGACTTTACTATATTTTTGACACAGGGACGGTGTGTTCCCCATGACTAGGAAGGTATGGTGACTCGGGGTTAGAGTTTTTCACCGGAGGCATTAATGCTTTAATGGGCAGCTTTATGAGGGTTGCGTTCCCTTGGTATCATACAAGAATGACATGGGGGTGAAATGTTTCCCCAAGGCCTTCTCTTATGGTCGGCATGGGCTCATTTGAAAGGATTACTTAGTTAAATGTCAGTCACTACCGGCTCAAGTCGGCCTAAAGTGGGATGGGTATGTGGGGCAGTTGAAGCCCTTAGTAAATATGGGTTGTTATTGATTTTTTGGCCAAGTATAGAAGAAGGCCTCAGGGCTATAGATTGTCTTGTTAATATGGTCGGGCTATAATGGCAATGATGAGGGAGGAATTGCCCTCAACGGGTGATATTATTGGAGCTGGTTCTCTAACTTGATCAAGCTTAATATCAAGTTTGAGATTACAAATTAGAAATTATTATAACTGTTGAAGAGTGACTGTCATAGTTTAGGACTTTGCTCGGTGTGTACATAAGGGTGTGCAAGTTAATAAAAGTAAACAAAAAATAAGTTTTTATTCCTGTGTCAGATTAGTTACTGTTGCGAGATTTTCGTACCATAAGTATACGGTGTGAAGTTTTAGTAAAAGATAAGTATGAGCGTTGAATCCACAGGGATTGTAATAAAATTCTCACTAAGTAGTATAATTAGTAAACCTAACTTTATTTAGAAGTAATTTAAAGTAATATGAATTCAAAACTAAAAATTAAATAAGCAAGATATCAAAACGTTAAATTAAGATAACCAAGATGAGAAAGATTCTAGAGTCTGATTTCACCTAGCTATCCCATATGTATTTGCCATGCCAATCAATTCTTATTCAGTTGCATCCTTTATAAGCCAAGAGCCCTAAGTTATTCTAACTCCCTCTCCCGAGTGCCAAGTGAATATATTATCAATTACAGATTTCGATATCCCTATAAAAATATAGTAATTAATAATTCATTACGCTATGTGATTCTTTGTTAACGACTTCAAAGAGATTATAGATTCTCCCGAACTCTACAAATCTCATAGGTTATATTTTTTAGATCCTATTCAAAATTCCCTCTCTCTAGTGATAGATTCTAAACATGTTTCATCTTAATTTGTGGCCAACAAACTGGAAGCATTAAACACAAGAGAATATAAATAAACTAAATTAAAACTTCATAAAAATCAATTGACAATCAATACATAGGTTCAAACATTGGCTACATCATCCTCTAGAATAACAGAGTTAGTTCATGACGAAAGATAAAAACAAATGAAAATAATGTCATGAAAATATTAGAAATCATTAGAGTTGAAGAAAAAAACTAGATGATAAAACCCGAATAGAATCCTTTCATCTTCGGACGTCACCGCATTCGTCTCATCTTGTCGCTCTTCAATCTTCCTCTTTGGATTTCTCTAAAATAAGTGTTTTGAACTCTTGAGTTGTGTATTAGTCTCTCCCTTAGGATTTTGGACGAGCTTCTATATTTATAGGGAAGTCTTGGAGTCCTTGTGCGTATATAATATTGTTTTCTGAAGATTCTGGGAGTCTGCCGCAGTGTCGTGACGCCGGAATTGGCGTCGCGACGCCGGACTCTCGGGCAATATGTATGTGGCATCATGTGGGGGCATCGTGATGCCATAAGTGGCGTCGTAACGCCACCCAATTTCAGGATGATGATTTCTGCATGTATTCATCTTTCCCGTGTGCTTCATTTGCGCCCGTAAGGTCCCAAAACACGTATAATTGCTCCAAGATCCATGTTTCAATACTTCCTACCAATAAAACATAAAAGAAACTAAAAAATACATTAAGATGACACAAAATCTAACAAAATAGTAAGCTAAGAATGCATGAATAAGTGAGTATAAACCGTACTTATCAAACACCCTTAAACTTAAGATTTTACTAGTCTCGAGTAAAAGACAAAATAAAAACTAAATAAAAATAAACAAACACAAATAATAAAATTAACTAGGCCACTTTCGTAGGGATCAAGATTGCATTTAGTGTATGCAACAAGCCTTTAAACCCCTAGGCGGCCCTAGTGGACGAATTATAGTCTCGTGAGGGCTTACAACAATGACACCCACAAACGTCATCCACACATATGCAATCATTCAAAAATAATAAAAGAAAATAAAGTAGTTCTGATAGTTACACATAATATTGTTCTCAAAGAATGCCTACCAATGAAATCAAAGAAAATTCAAAGTATTCAATGCAACTAAAATCTAAGTTTTTGAATAAATCATCTAAGTCAGACACACTGTGTGTGAGTAAAGATTTTGTCACAGCTCAACTCATAAATAAGCCAACTCAATGATTTCGTCTCAAAAATTGAGATCCAAAAGGGTCAAACCAACCTAGATATCTCAAAAGTACTATGTATTTGCCAATTCTGTGCTCAGTATGGTACGATTTTTTATTACCTTTTTTCCCTTTTTTTCAACACACCTACCATTTAAGGTAGAATTTCTCCTCATGGTGGTCATAACACTCACCATGGGTAGCTTCACGCTTATCGGTTATAGGTGGTTTAATTTTTTTTTTCTTTTTTTCAATTTTTTCTTCCTAAGTTTTTTTTTTCTTTTCTTTTTAACCATACAATGCATCATAACACTAGCATATTGAGATAGATATCTAAACAAACGGTCATTCATCGGCAAATAATTTCTTCAACTAGTCACTTTGCCAACTACATAGGTTCTTACTGCTAAAAAACCTATTGTTAAGTGCTTACGAGTCTAACCTAGATCAACTACTCAAGACATCAGATAAAAATCAATTGGAAAGTTATCATTTCTAGGACTTCATCGAAAACAAACAAAATTCATCATTTGGACTTATGTTTTATTACATAAGACTTAAATATTATATATATATCTATATATATATATATATATATATATATATATATATATATATATTAAAAATAACAGGTACTATCACTATATGCACACACCCCCAAACTTAAAACTTGCATTATCATCAATGTAAGATAAACATAAAGAAACAAGAGTGAGGAATAACACTACCGTGCATGGAGTTGATCAGGCTTCTACTGGTCATAATTTGATTACGCGGGCTTTGTGTGTTACTAATATCTGCATAAATACACATGCAAACTAATAAACAATCAAATAACACACAATAAAATGAAACTAAAGTAAAGAAAATAAAAATAAATAAATACAAGGGTTGCCTCTCTGCTAGCGCTAAGTTTAATGTCTTCAGCCAGACGCAACCACCCAAATGGTCATGGTGGCTTCAATGTAATGGACCGGGTAGTCTCATGTACCTTCTTCTTTGGTATCCACCAATTGTTATGACATGAAAAAGACATTTTGGCAGGTTGTGGCAATTTATCCATGGATGGTCCTCCAAGTTCCACTGGTGTTTGAAATTTTAGACTGCACATGTAGCAAAATTGGCTCAACCACTTTTTGAGCTTCCCAGGGATCATCTTTAGGTGAGCACTGACAATTCTTTTCCTCTTTTTGTGACACTCTGGGATCAGTTACATTTCTATCTGCGAAGAATCATATTTGTTTGGCTTAACTACAGGTTCACCATGTAGGTTGGCTTGAGTACATAGAGACACACCTAACACATTGTCATTATCCCTTGCAACTCCCTTCTCTACAATGTCTAACCTGTGACATTCTTCATCACTTTGAGGACTTGTCATGACTCTGAAAACACTAAAGGTGACTTCTTCATCTTGAACTCTCATTTTTAGTTCACATTTCTACACATCAATGATCGTTCTGCCTGTTGGCAAGAAAGGTCTCCCAATGATGATTGGGACGTCATGATCCTCCTTCATATCAAGAACAATAAAGTCAGCATGGAAATAGAACTTATCCACCTTAACCAACACGTCATCTATTATTCTTCGTGGGTATGTGAGAGATCTATCTACTAGCTGCAGTGTGACTGTGGTTGGCTTTGCCTCACCTATGCCCAACTGTTTGTAGATGGATAAAGGCATGAGATTGATACTAGCACCCAAATTGCATAGCGCCTTACCAAAATATTGATTCCCAATAATGCACGGAATAGTAAAGCTGCTAGGATCCTTCAGTTTTAGAGGAAGCTTCTTTTGTATAATGGCACTACACTCCTTTGTGAGTGCTATTGTTTCAAAATCTGCCAACTTCCTCTTCTTGGACATCATCTCCTTTATAAACTTCACATAATTGGCCATTTGTTCCAAAGCGTTTGCGAAGGGAATGTTGATATGGATCTTTTTGAAGATATCTAGAAATTTAACAAACTGAGCATCCAATTTCTTCATTTGAAAGTGTTGAGGGTACGTCAAAGGTGTATTTGGGATGGGTGGTGGCTTATATGGAGGAGCTACTGCACTGTTCTCTTCTTCCGTAACTATTTCCTCTTGAAGTGCCACTTTTTTTTTCTTTACTACCTAAGTCCTTAGGACTATCTCTAATCTCTTTCTCACTCCTAAAGGTAATGGCTTGACACTGCTCCTTAGGATTAACCTCAATATTACTAGGAAATGCCCATTTCTGTTGATTAGCCATGTAAGAAGCTATCTAACCAATTTTCACTTCTAAGGACTTCATTGTTGCCCCTATATTGCCCATATGTGTTTCAATGTTGTTAAGCCTCGACTCATTCTTCTCAAACCTCTCTGAAATTTTAGCAACAAACGTGCTCATAAGGTCTTCTAATGATGGTTTATGCTCAGCTATTTGATTATTGAATCTATGAGGAGGTTACAAGACATTCTTTGTGTTATCATATGACAAGTTCAGATGATAATAGTTAGGCATGGGATTGCCTCTATAGTTGTTGAAGTTCCGATTGTAAACATATTGGACTTGCTCATATCCTCCATCAGGTAAGGGCATTTTATTAGCAGCATCAACAACTTCAATAGATGGTTGGCCATGTTGATTGGTCAATACTGCTAGATGAGTCGTGAGGAATGACATTTGTGTTGGAAAATTATGACCCATAGCGTCACTATTTGTACAGATCATTGTGTTGTTGTACAAATTATTATTTGTGACAAAAGAGATTGCACTCTTATCATTTGTGATTAGATCACCTAGATGTATAAATGATTGGAGGTCCCGATGATTTGTTCCTGGACGGAGAATGATATGAGACAGTATCAGTCCACGAAGGATAAATAATTAAATATCTCTAGTCAGTATATTATCGAGATTAGACATTGATAAATACGTAAAAGACTAGTATTACACTTGTGCACGTTGTTAGGGCACAACGTCATAGTTCTCATATATTTGGATATAGGATACTCATGCAAGTGTAATAGGAGGTTGTGTTTTACCGATGGTACGGAAAACAGCTTCGCTCTGGATATACCCCCTCGGAATTCCATTGGTAGTATGACTATGTGTCTATGGAAATCCGAAATCAGGGTAGGTGTATTTGGTCTTAACCTGAGACTTGCACCGCTAATACTTGCGAAAATCAATATACTTTGGTTGAGGTCATCCAGGTTTTAACAGGTTCTGTGTATGCCAATACTGGGTATATTGAGAATCGTAGTGTGTTGGTGTGATGTCAAGACGGAAGTGTCAATCCAGTCATATGGAGATGATGATCACGTAGGATACGAGACTGGTTCTCTTAAATGCTGCAGCTATCGGGATAAAATGACAAGGTCAGGTTTATCCGATTATAGAGACTAGTTACCAGACATCCGACATGTGCTTCGTACGGGGCAGACACAATTCCAGCCCCAGGCCTAGCACGTGATCATCAGATACTGGACAGATATACGTAATACTACGGTATACTACGCTTGATACAGATCCTTTATTCCTGTAAGGAAGTTTCCGGAGAATTGGGTAGGCATGGCGCTTTACTAGAGGCCAACCTTGTCTTGTAAATCGGTATAAACGTAGTACGAGGTACTTACGTGTTCGGATAGTCCGACGACCGAATTTACTGCCAACATATTCGGGGATCTCATGGGTTGCTTCCCAAGATTCACCGATGACGTATGACTCACACTCTAAATTAATCTGGGATTAATTAGAAGAGAGAGAAAATTAATCTGGGATTAATTGCAGAGATATTTTATCTGGGATAAAATATCAATTAAAGAGAGATAACGATTAATTTGGAATTAATCGATGAATTAATATATTTGATATATTAAACGAAATTGGATTTCGACGCGGAATTAAAATTAGATTTTTATTCGGGCGAACGAATTAATTTAGAATTAATTCGTTAGCGACGTGAATAGTGATTTCGCTAGGCGTAATCATTTAATTACGACGCAACGGAAAATTCCTTAATTTGGAATTAGCGAACCCGAGCTTGAGATTATTTGCGAGCGCATTCGCATTTCGAATTCGAGTGCGGCACGTCAAATCTAGCGTCAAATCGCTAGTCGCTTCAATCGTCAAATCACAAGTCACTTTGAGTGATGTGACTTGACAACTTGATGGATTGAGTGATGTGAGTGGTTGGGGCTTTAATGGTTTGACTTTTAAAAGCCAAATTCAAGTGAAATGCATTTGAAATTCAAATGTGTGTATTTAATACAAAAATTTGGAACCAACAAATTGAATCTCTCTCACTTCATCTCTTTCACTCTTCACGCCCAAACCAGTGGGCTGTTTTCTTCTGTTCTGCCGAGAAAAATGGAAGCTTGGAGTGAAAATTTGTGGCAAATTTCTTGAGTACTAGCACACTTACGAGACATGCGAAGGTGATAGGGAAGTCCACCCATGAGCCGGAAACCGTTCGACGAAGCTCGGAGCTTGACGAAGGACCCAAACCGAGCCAAACCAGTGAAGACCTCACTGTCACTGCCGAACCAGTGAATGGAGGAAGAAAATCAGTTTCGTCGCCTCTGCGTCGCTCAACCGATCGATGTGAGTATTCCACAACTTCTTCGATTTGTATTCGCACATTATTCATGTTTATTATTGATCTTGGGACCTTAATAGAAACCAACAATGACATCTAGAGCAAGGTTTAAGCATGAAAAAGTTTAGGGCTTAAAATTTGGGTAATTTGTATTTGAGCATGATTTGATAAATTGGATGTTTAGTATGCTTAATACATGTTGAATTGAATAGTGATTGGATCAATTTCATGAATTGTGTTTGGAATAATTTTCCCCAAAAATGGATGGCTTGGCCGAATGGTTGATGAACCATAATGTCTTGGAATTTTGATTTTTGATTCATTAGATGTGTTGGGAATCATTAGGGAATGTTTATTTAATGTTGAATTTGATTCAATTGGATTGGATTTGTAATTTGGCATGATGAACCCTAATTGCCGAGAGTTATAGCCCTAAAATGTCTTGGTGATTTTTGATTTTTGATCATTGGATGACTTGAATCAATTGGGAATGATGATTTAATGTCGATTGTGAGTTTAATTGGATTGAAACCGAATCGGACAAAATTATCCCTATATTGCCGAGAGTTTGAGCATGATAAATGGGTTTGATTTTAATCAAAATGTGTTGGACATGTGATGATGAAAATGAGCATGATTAATTGTGTATATTGATGTTTTAGAAATGTTAATTTGAGTAATTAATCATGTTATACACTTTAGGTTAATTAAATGTGAAATTGGATTTTTTGTGTTTAATTAATTGGGCCTTAAAATGGATTTGGGCTTTAATGTTGTAAATGAGCTTATTGGGCTTTGTTGTACAAAGTTGGGTTTAGGCAAAATTGGTTGGATCCAATTAGGCCCAAAACCGCATCCATAAAGCTCAAATGCGACTTAATGGACCCTAAAGTTTAATTGGGCCTAATGGGCTAAAATTGATTTCTGGGCTTATGGGGTAACTCCGGATGGACTTTGGTTATCGGTTTGACCCGATTTGACCAAAAGTCCACCCCTTAAGAAATTAATTAAAAGCCCATTGGACTTTAATTAAATTGACGTTGGACATTAATCGGGCTTTGAGACCCGTAAAGATTAAATTGGATTTAAGTCGTAAAAGTTCATTAATAAGGTGTAGTGTTTAATTTAGAATTAAATAGCGAATTAGAATTGAATGCATATTAAATTGGATTTAATGATGTAGTTTAATTTAATTCAAGAATTCATACTTTGAGTACTTATTCGCAAAAACGAGTTTGACTCGAGCAAAATCAAATCGTTGTTTGAACATTGGATGATCACTAATTATCAGATTAATTAATTTGATTAGATTGATTGATAACATGCTTGTGTGAATACATGGTTGCGATGCATGAATAATGTATATCGGATGGATATTAGATGGGTGAGACAATTTTAGAAATTATTGTAATAAATTTGATTTATTAATTGGACCTGCGTGTCCAGCCTTATTACCTCTCTATTCTTTGTATTCTCTTCTCACCTATTCCCCTCAATGTAAATGAGGTTTCTTTAGAAGTGTAGTGTAACGGGTAGAAGTAATACTTGTGCTAGCGGGAGAGAGAAAAGGAGAGATTTGATCTAGGATCAATGTGTAAAGTATCCATCCGCATATCATTATTATTTTATTCATATGCGCTTTATTATGTATTTAGAATGCATGTTTAAGGGTGTATGATGATGAGACCTTAACAAAGATAATAAATTGGTTGCCAATTTGCACTCGAAAAACCCTCGCTAAATATTAAGCGTCTTTCCTTCCATTGAGTGATTCTCACTCAAGATCCGAGACTGGCTTTGGCTTGTTGGCCAAAGTCAAGGTCTTTGTCCGTCGAGGATGTGTTTGAATCACGAAGGCTTTGTTACATATTGGTGTCTTGTCCAAGTTGTGGTTTGTTGGCCAAAGTCAAGACCACTTCTTGTCCATCGACATTGATTACGAAGCTTTCCATGGTCAATGGGTCGCGCTTAACTGGGATCACTAAGTTTGTTGTGCCAAAGCCAAGGCTTAGTTGATTCAGAAGAAAAAGGTTAGGTAATACATTGGATGTATTGGCATATATAAGATATATGTTTCGGACTTGGATGTCCCCCTATCGGATCTAGGAATTGGATTGGATCCAATTGATCTTAGAGATCTACCTAGTTAATTATCACACAATTTGTTGGCCAAAGTTAAGATTGTGTGATATTTAACGGGATCCTAGCCCACTAGGAAACACGGTTTCCTGAGTACTCGACAGAGGGTTAGAGGCTCGTCGAAAATTAATGGGAGGCAAGAATTGAATTTGCAATATTCGTTTAATTACTTGCCATACGCGCTCAAAACAAATATCATTCGTCAAATAAATTAAATGTTAGTTGGACTAATATTTAAATGTTGTTTTTTAATAAATAGTTGGACTATATTCAAACTATTCATTTATAGTTGATTTTATAATTGGATTATAGTAATCAATATAATTGATTTTAATCTATTAAATTATAGTTGATTAAATAGTTGGACTATTGTAATCATTATAATAAATAATACCTAAATCGTTGATTAAATAGTTGGACTATTAGAATCAAGATTAAATTGAAAGATTGACGTTTAATAGATAATCCTAGGGAAAATGTATTTAAATGGTTTAATTTTCAAATTGGGAATAAATTTCAGGATGGTCCTGGAAAATAATAAGTTACTTTATTTGATAAAATAACGTATTATGCCTAAGCTAGGAGTTAAGCAAATAGTAGAGCATAATCTTTGGAAGATTTATGTGATGATGACTTTAGTACTTAATCCATTATACTTACCGCAGTAGACTCCTTAATTTCTGAATCAGAACTAAGGATTAGATCCTTAAAGTATGATAAAGAAATTAAAGGATCTTCATAAATCTATGCTTAGATTTTAGAAATACTAAATTGCAATAGTAAACTCTTGGAGAGTTAATGACTATGCTCAAGGAGATAAAGTCAAAATTTGCAATTAGGCAAGTAGCGCAAGGCGCACCTCACTTCGGTATTCTAGAAACCCGAGGCTAGGCCAAAGGCTTCTGGAATATGGAAAATGGGCAAAGGCAAAATCATTATAGTCTTCTGGGAAGATAAAGGACATATCGTAAAATTGTCTGCCTTATTGTGGCAAACGGGATCGCGGAAGCAGGACTGCCGTTTGGACAAAGCAGACATGAAGGAATTGAAGAACGAGCAAGGCTCCGACTTCAAATATGTTTGTCAACATTATGTTCATTACTAGTATTAAAATTGGATTTTAGATACTTAGTGTGATATACATATATAAATGATGTTCAGAATCTGCTTTGAGCAGGATTCTGACTTCAGTTGAGATTTTATCTGCGAATTGGAAACGGGATGAAAGTCGTTGTTTTAACCGTAGATACCTAAGTTTAGGAACTACCCTCGGGTGCGTACCTAAATTTGGATACTGTTATAATATAACTAGTTTGACTAGAAACATTATCTTTATATCAGTGTTTAACCCGCTGCGGGTGAACCTTTATATTCTAGAACACTAAAGTGTTTCATTATATAAAGATGATATTGAGATAAACACATTAGATGTGAATAACAGAATTTATATTATGAACATAAATAAATCTCAAATATAAAACATGACAAACAAATAGCTCAACTGATTTGATCAGAAGAAACTTAAATGTGGCATTGTTGTCTGGGACACAATTAAACAAGACTCATATATCCACACTTTTGAAGAGTGGATACTAGGACTAATTTGATCCAATTCAAATAAAGTCTACGAATCTAGTTTATTGGGCAAAGTGCCTAAAACACTATTTACTTGGTAAAAGTGCAAATGCCACTGATCTGTTAGCCCTAGTTCATTGTGATACAAGTGGGCCCATGTCTAGCTAGGCTAGATGTGGATATGAATATTTCGTGACCTTTACGGATGTGGCATCGTGTTATGGTTATGTATCTCTTTTGAAGAACACAAATCGAAAACTTTTAAAGTTTCGACATGAAATAGACATACAGATCGGCTATAGTATTATACCGTCACAGTAAGACCGTAATGGAAAAAATCTTGAGCAATAAGTTTCTAATATACTTGAAAGAGTATAGGTATTCTTTCAAATGAGGACTCCTCCCAGAACACGTCAAAGTGACGGTGTGTCCAAACAGGATAAACCGAATTATGTTAGACATGATTAAGGTTATCATGAGTCGCTCTGAGCTACCATTTCCTTCACGGATAAACATTATAGTAACAGAACTTATTTAGAATAATGGTTCCATTAAAATCTGTTTGACAGATTTCATATTAGATATGAACGGGAAATAAACATGGTTTCACATTCCTGATAATTTGGGTATGCCAGGCAAATGTTTGGATGATACCAAACTAGAACCCAAATAGGATAAGTGCCAATTGTAGGTTATCCTAGGGATACCAAAGTATAGTACTTATACATCTCACTATAGAACAATGTAATTGTTTCTCACCATGAGGTTTTCCTGAGAGGAATACCGATATGCAGTGGTAAGTGGGAGGATAGTAAGACTCGATAAAAATCGGAGTACTACTGTTCAAGGCACCGAATCTTAATGGAACATAAATAGTTCATCAAGGATGAAACTATTCCAATAATCTTCGAGTTCTTGACGTATGTCGGAGAGAGTTAGAAAATAACCTGGGGTATGGGTTTCTGATCTCACCTCATAAAGATTACTATCTTATTGAGGTATACCAACTGACTACGTATGAGGAAGTGATACAAGGTATCGACTCCATATCATGGCAAAATATCATGAATCCGAAATGGATTCCATGTATATCAACCAGTTTGGATACTAGTTGATGTACCACAAGGCATTGTGCCTATCGGTACTTTATAAGTCTTCAAGGAAGACATACATGGATGGCAACATACCAACGTATAAAGCTAGGCTTTTAGCGGAAAGGTATCGTTATCAACATTGTGTTGATTTCGATTCAACCTCTATCTGTTGCCACGGTAAATCCATTTGGAAAATGCTTGCTAAAGCTGCATGTTTCATTTATGACATATGTCAGCTTAACGGGAAAATC
>SKCR01050991.1:0-38415 GCA_019454045.1 Zanthoxylum bungeanum | reverse complement strand
AATACGTGTGCCCATCAACATCAACTGGACAAACCCTCACTCCCTGTGTAGCATGTATAGGATCTCCAACTGGTGTGGTTATGATGATAGGTAAATCTAAGGGCTTGGTATCTCTCCCCAGATAAGTTACAAAAGATGATGATACAAAAGAATGCGTGGTGCTCGAATCAAATAACACTCTAGCGTGCACGTAATCAACTGATAATGTACATGTGACAACTATATTGGATGCCTATACATCATGAGGTGTGAGAGTATACACCCTACCCTGAGCTCTGTTGGTGCAAGCATGCCCTCAATCACCCACTGTTTGTCCCATTCCTAAAGAACTCAGTGAGTGGAGCTATAAAATCAGAAGACAATATTAATAACTCTGTATAAAATAATCGTAACATAAAAATACTTTCTGAACTCAAAAAATATAAATCAGATCTCCTCATTTCAAAACTTTGGTGAAAAGTAATTTATGAAAATCATATATCTGGGGTATTTGAAAAAATGTAGAAAACCTAACGCATGGGGGCGTTTTGTATCGCCGTCCCCATATACGCCTAAACTAGTGTCTTGGGGTGCTATGTATCGTCATCCCCCAAGCCACTGAACCAGAGCCATGAGTGTTAATCAATGCCATTATCCTGACCCTGAAACTAGGATCTAGTGGCGTTACGTATCGCCTTCCTCTAGTCTTGAAACTACATGTGCACATGTTTATCTCCGTCAATTCCAATATCAAAATAAAAATCATCTGTATTGAAATAAATTGCATCCCTCAAAATACTTTTGAAAACATTCTCATCAAAACCCTTTATGCTCAAAATCTCATATCTTTTAAATACCTTATGCCTTTACTTTAAATAACATAAAAAGTAAGGAACTAAATATATTTTAAGTAAATCATAAAACTTCAGCTAATTTAAAAATAACCTAAATAGGTAGATTCTGAAAACAAGTACTCCACTCATAGTGCTGTGCCAATTTGGGGGCGGTACACGGCGTGGGTGACCTTCGAGTACCTTGACATTGATCTAAAGTCAAAGCAACCATTCGTTTTTTTTTCCTTATAAATTAGAATATTTATATATCACATGAAAGAATATGCAATGTATGTATACTAAATCTACTTTAACATTGACAATATCTATGGTATCTATGTATTTTACGGGGTTAGATTTGGAGTTGTACAAGTGCGGTAGCGAAAATTTATATTTTTCTAATCGTTAGAAAATTCACTGTTTGATGCCTAAATTTGAAAATTCACTGTGAATAATTGGGGACGAATCTGAAGCTGAAATTTACTGTAATGGTTTTTAATGTATCTAGTTTATGTTCACTATTATGGTTCTCAATTATGATACTAGAAATTCAAGTTATGACCTGAAATATAGGGGCTATGCAACTGAAAAATTGGGCACAAGGGCGGTAGATCACCCGACTTCACAAATTCGGTCTGGTCTCATCTTAAGTCCAAAAATTCTAAATGTTGGATATGGTAATCCCCTATGTGTCTAGGTCATCTAAAAATTTACGCTTCATCAATCAGACATCACTTACATGACTTATAAGTAAATCTTCACAGCCTGTGCAGAAAGTATCCTAAACCAACACCGTCACTTTACATTCTTATTTCGCCTTCTCATTAACTCCTTCAATCCAAAAACCCCCAATAGAGATTTCATTATTATAAGCATTTTTTAATAACCTATAAAACAGGATTAATTTCCTAATTTAATATGAGCTTGGTATTTCATCAAACACTTGGTGCGCGAAATGCCAAAACTCATCTTTTACACAATCCTAGTTATCTTTGCTCCCATTTTCCTTGTCCATCACCTAACAAAAGCAACCAATACTTCATAACACATTTAAAACAGTGCAACATTCTTCTTAGGCTTGGCCGAAACCCCCTCCAACTCTCCTCTCAAAATTTTCAACATCACACAAGCTAAGCCAATTACAAGTATTCAAATCATCATAAATCTAACTTTCTAACATCATCACAACATCCAATCTCATAAACCTTAACTTAGCTCAATGTTTAGGATTTCATAATTTGGGGGTTTCTCAAAATTATTAATTTCTTAATAAAATAAACTTATAAACAACATCAACCACAAGCCAACAACATTCACTTATCATCAATTCATCAAAAATCAACATCTCAAAATTTGGCTGAAGCTTTTCTTACCTCTAATCAAGTTCATTCTTCACTAATAGAGCCCCCAAGCTTCATTTTCTCATTCCTAAACTTGTATAGGGTTAATAAGCACTTGAGTCATCTTGAAATTTGGTTGGAGAGATGAAGAAAGTCCAAGGTTTTCTGCTATGGTGGATTCGGCTAGGGGGGAACAAAGGGTCGGGTTTTCTTTTCCTTTTTTTTATTAGTCCCTAATAAATGATAAAAAAAGTCTTGAAAGTTATAGCTTTTTCTAGAAAAAGGGGCCTTATGCCAAAATTAAAATTTTTGTTAGGCTTAATATACTTGTTAGCCAAAATTTGGTTAGTTAAAATATAGCTAGCATTATTCATGGAGTTTGGCCTTTATTTTGACTTGGGCCCAATAGGCTAGTAATAGGCCTACTAAGCCCATTATCAAATATGGTTAATTATTCTTTAAGTCATCTCCAAAATTTTCGCTAATACTCGAAGAAAAGTTTTATCTAAGTCATCGGGTTATAATTTTCGTTGGACTAAGAAATTTTGAGTCATTACACCAACGGAAAGGTGGAAACCTTTAAGGCCCGACTGGTAGCGAAATGTTATACTCAACGTTCTGAGATTGACTATGAGGAAACTTTTTCACCAGTAGACATGCAAAAATCCATTAGGATTCTTTTAGCCATTGTTGCATATCAAGACTATGAGATATGGCAGATGGATGTGAAAACTGCTTTCTAAATGGATTCCTTGAGGATAATATCTATATGGAACTACTGGAGGGTTTCGAATCCAATGAGTCTTCAAACTTGGTTTGTAAGCTCCATAAGTCTATTTATGGTCTTAAACAGGCATCTCGAATCATGAATCATCGTTTTGATGAGATAATTAGATTATCTTGATTCATCAAGAACGAGGAAGAACCATGTATTTATAAGAAATTTAGTGAGAGCATGATAGTATTCATTCATTTGTATGTAGACGATATCATTATCATTGGGAATGATATAGGATTTATGCAAAGTGTGAAAGCCTACCTTTGCAAGAATTTCTCCATGAAAAACATTAGTGAAGCTTTCTATATACTGGGTTTAAGGCTCTACCGGGATAGAGTTAGGAAGCTTATAGAGTTGTCTCAATCCACGTACATAGATAAAGTGTTAGAAAGGTACAGTTTTACTAACTGCAAGGCAGTAAATGTAAATTTTCAATACAACATACAGCTTTTGAAGAAAATGGAACCTCAGAACGAGGAAGAAGAGTTAGATGTCTAATTTACCATATGTTTCTTTCATTGGAAGCATTATGTATGTTACGCTATGTCCAAGACCTATCATCAGTTTCAGCGTCAGTGTAATTAGCTGATATCAATCTGATCCGGGTAATGATCATTGGATAATCGTGAAACATATCCTGAAATATCTTAAGGGTATTAAGGATAAGTTTCTCATAAATGGAGAAGATGAGCTACAAGTTAAGGGTTATACAAACTTTGACTTCCAGGGAGATCCAGATGATAGATGGTCTACATTCGGATATATATTTACCCTTAATGGTGATGTATTTAGTTGGCGATGTTCAAAACAAGGCTCAACAACAGATTCCACCACTGAGGTGGAATTATAACGGCTTTGGATTGTGCTAAAGAAGCTGTTTTGATTATAAATTTTATCACATAACTTAGCATTGTGCCTAGTATTACGCATTCGATCCCATTATATTGTGATAATAGCAGATCCATTGCACAGGCTAAGGAGTCGAGAATGCATTCCAACTCTAAACACGTGGAAAAGAAATATCACATGCTTAGAGAGATCCTTAAACGAAAAAACATAATGGTCTTAAAGGTTCAAGGAAAAGACAACATAGCAGACCTGCTTACTAAGGTCTTACCTCATAAGTTATTTGATAAAAATATGGAGGGGATGGGACTACGATACCATCTGGATTGGCACTAAGAAGTGGGAGTTTGTATTTGGAACGTCAATTCGAATAATGTATTGTACATTATATTATATTATATTATTTATTAATAAAATAACTACATTTTAATTTCAAACCTTATTAATGGTAATGACATTATGCATATAATATTGACGTATAAATATCCTAAGAATGAAATCGACCTTAGAGTAGTCATGTAGTAATACTGGACATTGGGATAATATTACTATTATAAACTATTCTTAAAGTAAATATTCCTAGTCATTGGTTTTGGAATACGATCGAATTCTTATAACCTAGAAGACTAGCACATGCCATTTATTGGAATTGGGGTTCCAATGGTTTAACCCGATGTACCTGATGAGAACCTGCCTGGAGCAAAGCCAGACAAACCCATACAAGATTGAAATCGTTCCCAAGAAAGCGAAGACAGTTCGGATAAAAACTCTAAACCTCTGAAGAACAAGCAACAGAAACCTAGAGTGCTAATGGGGCACCATAAAGGTTTAGCAGGCCTTTGATAAGCCAAAACCAGTGAGAACAAATTGAGGGTTTCTCAATGTTCACGAAAATTGATAGAATTTTTATTGAAAAAATAATTTTTGAACATAACCAAAAAGTTAGCCTTTTATAAGGAGGATTCAACCAAAGCCCTAACCCAAAATGATAAAAGACGAAACTACCCACACGCCAACAGGCGCATATCCTATAACTAAGCTAAAATATCCCCACGTGCAAACCCTTGCACGCTTAACCTAATTCCCAAACATAAAAATGAAAAACACTCAAATATAAATAAAAGGGCTGAAATAAAACAAATGTCAAGCTCTACATATAGTAATAACAATTCTAAAATAACTATAATAAAGTGGGCCTAAGTATCTCTTTACTCCACGGCCTGAATATGATTCGCCATCTTGGGTTCGTCCAGCTTCAAGCCCATACTCAATGTAGTAGAAGTGCAGGTATAGTCAGATACAATCTGCTGTATGAATCCATGTATAGCTTTCTTGATCTTCTTAGCTCGAGACCTCATGATTGGACCTTCTGAAACATGCACTGTGGATGCCCATCTATCATTGGCTGCATCCTGGGCCTCATCATTCCCCCTCTCCTTGAAAGGATTCGACCTCGAATCTGCATCAAACAAAGAAAGATCAGAAACATTAAACGACGTAAAAACATTATACTCACCTGGAAAATCCACTTTGTAGCCATTGTCATTTATTTTGTCATGAATCTGAAATGGGCCATCGCCTCTGGGTTGGGTTTTGGACTTTCATTACTTTTGGAAGCACTCTTTCTGCATGTTCACCCAAACCAAATCACATGGTTCGAAAGAGACACGACGTCTACCCTTGTTGGCATGCGAGGCATATTATTCATTCTTTTTCTCAATGTGCTTTCGTGCTTTCTCATGTATGGATTTGACCATGTCGATATTGTGCTTACCATCTAGGCTAACCCTATCATCAATGGGCAAAGGAAATAAATCCAGAGGTGTTAGTGGGTTAAATCCATACACAATTTCAAAATGAGAATAAGAAGTAGTGGAATGAATACTTCGATTATATGCAAACTCAATGAAAGGTAAACATTCGTCCCATGACTTAAAATTCTTAGAAATAATAGAACATAATAGTTGGGACAGGGTCCTATTAACGACTTCAGTTTGACCGTCAGTCTATGGGTGACAAGTGGTGGAAAATAAGATTTTAGTTCCTAGCCTACCCCATAATTTTCCAAAAATAACTTAACAGCTTCACATCCCTGTCCGATACTATACTCCGAGGCACCTCATATAAGCAAACAACCTCACAAAAAAATAAGTCAGCAATGTGTGTGGCATCATCTAATTTATGACATGCAATAAAGTGTGCCATCTTTCTAAAACGGTCAACTACAAAAAAAAAAAAAGAGTCACAGCCCTTCCTAGATCTAGACAATCCTAACACAAAATCTATGGAAATATCTACCCACGGTGCCTGAGGAATAGGTAATGGTGTATAAGGCCCATGTGGTTGAACTTTAGATTTTTCATTCCTACAAGTAATGCACCCAGTACAAAAGTGCATGACATGCTTCTTCATTTTAGGCCAATAAAAATGTTCATGCAAGATATCCAAAGTTTTTGTAACACCAAAATGACCAATAAGACACCAACTATGTGCTTCACGGACCAATAATTCATGCATATAACAACTAGGCATACACAATTTATTCTCTTTAAATAAAAAATCATATTGTCTGTAAAATTTACCACAACCGCCTTTTTCACACGCAATGTAGATCTCAAAGAAGTTATGATCATTTTCATACAAGTCTTTGATAAAGTCAAAATCAAGAAACTTAGAACTCAAGGATGTAAGTAAAGCATACTTGCGTGATTGTGCATCAGCAACCACATTCTCCTTACCTTGCTTATATCGAATGACATATGGAAAGGTCTCCACGAACTCCATCAATTTTGCATGCCGCTTGTTAAGTTTTGCTTGACCTTTGATATGCCGCACATATTCATGGTCAGTGTGAATCAAGAAATCTTTTGGCCAGAGGTAATGATGCCAAGTTTCCAACACTCTGACTAGAGCATAAAACTCTTTGTCGTAGGTCGGGTAACAGAGTCTAGCGCCATTGAGCCTTTCACTGAAAAAAGCTATAGGACATTGTTCTTATATAAGAACTGCCCCAATGTCGACACCTGAAGCATCACACTCAATCTCAAAAGTTTGGTTAATGTTAGGTAAGGCTAAAATAGGCGTAGAACATAATCGATCTTTAAGAAGTTTACAGGCATTCCCTTGTTCCTCCCCCTAATAAAAGCCAACATTTTCTTTATGACTTCAGTAAGTGGTGTGGCGATAATGCTAAAGTCTTTTACAAACTTCATATAGAAACTGGCTAGTCCATGGGAACTCATAACCTCAGTGATGCTCATAGATGTAGGTGTTGGACAATTATGACCCATAACATCACTATTTGTAAAAGACATGGTGTTCTTTGTACAAATTAACTATGTGACATAGGAAATTGCTCTTTTATCATTTTGTAATTGGATTACTTAGATATATAAATGATAAAAGTTTATATGATTAGTACTGGATTAATAAGATATGAGACATTATTAATCCACGAAAGGTTTAATCATTAAATATCACTAGTCATAGTATTATCGAGACTGGACATCGATAATGCGGAGTAGGCTAGTATTGCACTTGTGTGTTGAGTTTTTCTAAGGTCCCATGATCAAACAAGACATGAAAATCAAGTATGAATACACCAATGAAGATAGCGGAATACTTACATTGGTTGGTTGAGTCGAATCGAAGACGAATGAAGCCAAAAACGCACTGCCATGGACGCCCACTGCATGCAGTCCACTGTCTTCTGTCTTCAGTTTTGAGCTGCGAAAATGAGCTTCTAGATTCGTCGGATGGATCCCGTCTCATGGTCGAACCTCCCTACCACCTTCGCAAGACTTGTAAGTGTGCTAGCACTTGAATTTTCACCATGAAAATCCACTCTTGCTTCCCTATTGTTCACGCCCAAACTGGTTCAAAACCAGTGAAGAATAGCCACTATTTTGGCGTGAGAGAGATGTGAGAGTTGAATGATTTTTGTTACAAAAAATCAATTTATATTTATGCCATAATATTTATTAAATTAATAATAAACTTATGACACAAATCATGCAATGGCTTAGAGTGTCAAACACTCAATTTCCATGCAAAACCATTGAGTGCATTGTACACTATCTCCATGCAATGCATTAGAATTAAATAATGCATAATTTGACATGTGTCATGTGGGCCCCACACGTTTCCAAATGAAAGTGGGCCCACGTGCACTCACGCGTTCGGGTTCGATATTTCCAAAATACCGAACTTACGTCGCGACGTTAATTAAATCGAATTTAAATAAATAATTGCGCCTAGCGAAATTATTATTTACGTCGCTAACGAATTAATTCTAAATTAACTCGTTTGCCCGAATTAAAATCTAATTTTAATTCCGCGTCGAAATCTAATTTCGTTTAATATATCGAATATATTAATTTACCGATTAATTCCAAATTAATCGTTATCTCTCTCTAGACGATATTTTATCCTAGATAAAATATCTCCGTAATTAATCCTAGATTAATTTTCTCTCTCATCTATATAATCCCAGATTATTCAAGAGTGCAAGTTGTGCGTCATCGGTGGATTATCGGGAAGCGACCCATGAGATCCCCGGATTAGTTGGCAGTAAATGCGGTCGCCGGAGTATCCGAATCACGTACGTACCAAGTACTACGTTCTACCGATTTACGAGACAAGGTCGACTCCTAGCAAAGCACCAAGTCTACCTAATTCTCCGGACATATCCATTAAAGAATATCAAAGATCTGTATCAAGCGTAGTATACTAATGTATTGTGCATATCGGTCCAGTATCGGATAGTCACGTGCTAGGGCTGGGGCTGGATAAGTGTCTGCCCCGTCCGAAACACATATCGGATGTCTGGTAACTAGTCTCTATAATCGGATATTCATGACATGGTCATAATATCACGATTGGATGCGCATCACTTAAGAGCACTAATACCGTATCCTGCGTGACATCATCTCCACTATGACTGAAGTGATACTTCCGTCTCGACATCACATCCAATACACTACGATTCTGATAAACCCAGAAGAGGTGAACACAGAACCAGTTAAGATCCCCCAACCACCAAAACCAAAGTTTACCGATTGTCGTAAGTATTAGCGATGCAAGTCTCAGGTTAAGACTATACACACCTACCTTGATTTCGGCCTCCCATAGACACCTAGTCATAATACCAATGGGATTCCGAAGGGTCTATCCAGAGCGAAGCTGTTTCCCGTACCATCGGTGAAACACGACCTCCTATCGCACTTGCACAAGTATCCAATACTTATATATATGAGAACTATGCCGTTGTGCCCTCACAACGCGCACAAGTGCAATACTAGCCTATTCCGCATTATCGATGTCCAGTCTCGATAATACTACGGCTAGGGATATTTAATGATTAATCCTTCGTGGACTGATACTGTCTCATATCATCTCAATCCAGGAACTAATCATAGGGACCTTTCTTCATTTATATATCTATGGTGATCTAATCACAAATGACGAGAGTGCAATTTCCTTGTTACATAGTTAATTTTGCTACAGCAACACAATGTTCTGTGCAAATAGTGACGCTATGGGTCATATTATCCAACAATCTCCCACTTGGCACGTAGCGAGTCACTCAAGTGTCCTACACCCGAACTATGTAAGGTTCGCTCAAATTGCTGAGGAAAGGTTTTCGTCAGCGGATTTGTTTGATTATCGTTTGACGTGATTTATACGATCATCACATCGCCACGATGTATGATCCGAACGAATCAGATGATATAGAAGTATATATCTGGATCGTCGATGAGACCTTTAATTCCTTAGCTTGTGCTGACGCCTAGCTCAACTGCTAACAGAACTATATCTAATCTAATTAGATTCACTTTCGACCCAAAAGACTTCTATTTCCCCCTCAGCTGCAGCAATAATCCGCATTTGTTGTTTATTCGGCAACAGTTATCTTGTTTGGAAGATTTCCAGCTCACTGTCCCGTTATTCAAACTTTATAGTACCGCAGTATTTAATTGTTTGGAAACTTGCAGTGGTGATCCCATCACTTCAAGTTCTCCTTCTCCATAGTTTAAGATAGTAGCTTTAGTTTTCTCAGATACTAACAGATGTTCTTAATCTTTAATCCAGTGACTATCACTTGGATTAACCTGATCGTGACTCCATATGCTCGAAGCGTATGAGACACCCTATCAAGTACATTTTAAATGTACAATTTCCAGAGAGTGTTAACAAACTCCAAATCTATCCCAGTAGATCTTTATTCCTTGAATAAAGGTTGTTACTCCCCAGAATTCTACGGAGAATTTCTATGAAAGAATATTTATTAAAGCCAAGCTTTCACCAATAGCTATATGGGAATATGGGAATTTCACTGTTAGTGCGCTCTCCCACTAACCTCCTTATATACACAAGAATTATTTCGTTTTGAGTCAAATCATAAACCATTATGATTATTTCAAAACGTCAGTTCCAAGAACCTTATGCTTGCATTGATCCAAACATGGATCGAATAACCCGCAAACCTTGTTTGTCGGTTATATAAAATCGTCAGGATGTTGTAAACATCCTCCAAAAGGTTTCCTTTTCAGGAAAGCGATTTTGATCTGTAACTGACACATTTCATAAATGAAATACGCAGTTATCAACAAGCATTTTCAAAATGGATTTACTATGGCAACAGGTAAAAGGTTGAACTGTTATTAACACAATATTGATAACGATACCTTTCCGTCAAAAGCCTAGCTTTGCACGTTGGTATGTTGCCTTCCATGTATGTCTTCCTTGAAGACGTTTAATGTACCATAGGCACAATGCCTTATGGTATAACAACTATTATCCAAAATAGTTGTTATACATGGAATCCATTTCGGATTCATGGCACTTTGCCATAACATGGAGTCGATACCTCGTATCACTTCCTCTAAACGTAGTCGGATGGTACACCACCATAAGATTGACATATTTATGAGGTGAGATCAGAAACCCATACCCTAGGTTGTTTTCTGACTCTATCCGATCTACTAGTTTCTTGTGTATTTGAAGATTAATGGTATAGATTCATCATAGATGAACTATTTGTGTTCCATTAAGGACTTCGTGCCTTGAACAGTGTTACTCCGATTTTCATCGAGTATCACTATCCTCCCACTGACCACTGCATATCGGTATTTCTCTCAGGAAAACCGCATGGTGAGCAACAATCACATTGTTCTCATGTGGGATTTATAAGTACTATACTTAAGGTTTCCCTTAGGATAACCTATATTGGCACTTATCCAATTTGGGTCTTTTAGTTTGGTATCATCCAAACGTTATGCCTAGCATACCCAAATTATCAGGAATGAGAAACCATGTTTCTTTCCTGTTCATATCCTATATGATATCTGTCAAACAGATTTATATGGAACCTTATTCTAAATAAGTTTTGCACTGTTAATACATATCCTATAAAAGGAAATAGTAGCTCAGAGCGACTCATGATAAACCTTATCATGTCCAACAAAATTCGGTTTTAGTTCGGACACACCGTCTAACTGACGTGTCTCGGGAGGAGTCCTCAAATGAAAGAACACTGTACTCTTTCATTTATATATGAAACTTACTGCTTAAGTATTTTCCATTTCGGTCTTACCGTGGCGGAATAACACTATAGCCGATCTGTTTGTTTTCTTCGTGTCGAAACTTCAAAAGTTTCCGATCTGTGTTCTTCAAAAGAAACTCATAACCACAACGTGATGCACATCCGTTAAGGTCACGAAATATTCATGTTCACATCTAGCCTAGTTAGATATGGGCCCACTTAATCACCATGAATAGGGCTAACAGATCGGTGGCCCTTTTACTATTACCAAGTAAATAGTATTTTAGGTATTTAACCTAATAAACTAGATTCGTAGACCTTATTTGAATAGTCAAATCAGTCCTAGTACCCACTCTTCAAAAGTGTGGATATACGAGTCTTCTTTAATTGTGTCCTAGACAACAATGCCACAAATAAGTCTCTATTGATCAAATCAATTTGAGCTATTTATTTGTCATTTTATATGTTTGAGATTTTTCTTTATATTCAAAATATAAATTCTGTTATTTACATCTAATGTATTTTATCTCAGTTTCATCTTTATATAATAAAACACTTAGTGTTCTATAATATAAAGGTTTTATCCGCAACGGATTAAACACTGATATAGAGATAATGTCTCTAGTCAAACTAGTTACATTATAACAGTTCCTAATTTAAGTACATACCCGAAGGGTAGTTCCTAAATTTAGGTGTCTGCGGTCGAAACAGCGACTTTCGTCCCGTTTTCGATTTGCAGAGAAATCTCAGCTTGAAGTCAGTATCCAGCTCATAGCGGATTCTGAACATCAATACATATATTTTATGTACCACACTAAGTATTTAAAATCTAATTTTAATACTAGTTGTGAACATAACTTTGACAAATATTTTTAAAGTTAGAGCCTCGCCCTTTCTTTAATTCCTTCGTGTCTTCCATATCCAAATGGTAGTCACTTTGGGATATGTCAATTATCCTTTTCAATATTTCACAAACCTTTGGCCAAGCCTTGGGTTTCGGAATATCGAAACGATGTGCACCTTGTGCTACATGCCCAATTGCAAACTTTGACTTTTCTCCACTAGAATAGTCAATTAATTCTCCAAGAATTATTAATTGCAATTTTAATACTTTTAAATCTAAAGATAGATTTATTATAAGTATATTAATTAAGCACTAAAGTCATCATCACATAAATCTTCCAAAGATTTTATGCTCTACTATTTGCTTAATTTTGGGCTTAGTCATAATAAGTTATTTTATCAAATAAATTAACCTATTATAATTCCGAATTGAAAATTAAATCATTTAAAACATTAATCCCAAGGATTATATATTTTAAATATTCAACCTTTCAATTCTTTCATGATTTTAATAGTCCAACTATTTAATCAATTTTAATAAGGTACTATTATCATAATGATTACAATAATCCAATTATTTAATCAACTATATTTTAATATGATTACTATAATCCAATTATAAAATCAACTATCATTTTAATTCAATTATATGATTACTATAATCCAATATAAAATCAACTATATATTGAATAAGTTTGTATATAGTCCAACTATATATATATATTTTAAAACAACATAAAATATTAGTCCAACTAATACTTTTGATTAATACGACGAGTAAAATATAATGAGCGTGTTAAGCGAGTAATTGAACGATTGTTGCAAATTCAATACTTACCTCCCACTATTTTTCGTCGAGCCTCTAACCCTCTGTGGAGTACTCGGGAAACCGTGTTTCCTAGTGGGCTAGGATCCTATTTAAATAACACACAACCTTGACTTTGGCCAATAAAAGCTGTATGCTATTTAACTTAGGTAGATCTCTATGATCAATTGGATCTCATCCAATTCCTAAATCCGGTTAGGTGGACATCCAAGTCCGAAACATATGTATATGTCAATGTATCCATCACATTTTCCTAACCCTATCCTCTGAATCATCTAGGCCTTGGCTTTGGCCAAAAACAAACCTAATGATTCCAGTTAAGCGGGACCCATTGACAAGGAAAGTTTCGTAATCAATGTCATTGGACAAAAAGTGATCTTGACTTTGGCCAATAAAAATCACGATTTGGACAAGACACCGATATGCAACAAAACTCTCATGATTCAAGTACATCCTTGATTGACAAAGGTCTTGACTTTGGCCAAACAAACCAATGCCAACTTCGAATCTTGAACAAGAATCATTCAATGGAAGGATATTTGCTTAATATAGATTGAGGGATTTTCGCGCGCAAATTGGCTACCAATTTAATTATCTTTGTTAGGTCTCATCATCATACACCCTTAAACATGCATTCTAAATACATAATAAAGCGAGTATGAAAAAATAATAACGATACGATGCGGATGGATACTTTACACATTGATCCTAGATCAAATCTCTCCCTTTCTCACTCAAGCTAGAACTTGTACTACTTCTACCCGTTACACTACACTTCTAAAGAAACCTCATATATATAGAGGGAAATAGGTGAGAAGAGAATACAAAGAGAAAGAAGGTGATAAGGCTGGACACGCAGGTCCAATTTAATAAATCGAATTTATTACAACAATTTCTAAAATTGCCCACCCATCTAATATCCATCTGATATACATTATTCATTCAACACAACCATGTATTCACACACATAAGCATGCTATCAATCCTAATCAAATTAATTAATCTGATAATTAAGTGATCATCCAATGTTCAAACAACGATTTGATCTTGTTCGAGTCAAACTCGTTTTTGCGAATAAGTACTTAAAGTACGAATTCATGAATTAAATTAAACTACATCATTAAATCTAATTTAACATGTATTTAATACTAATTCACTATTCAATTCTAGATTAAATATTACACTTTTATTTAATAAACCTTTTACGATTTAAATTCCAAATCTAATCGTAACGCGTCTCAAAGACCGATTAACGTCCAACGTCAATTCAATTAAAGTCCAATGGGCTTTTGATTGATTTCTAAGGCGTGGACTTTTGGTCAACTCGGGTCAAACCGATAACCAAAGTCCAATCCGGGATTTACCCCATAAGCCCATAAATCAATCTTGGCCCATTAGGCCCAATTGAACTTTAAAGGTTCATTAAGTCGCATTTGGGCTTTATGATTAAGGTTTTGGGCCCAATTGGATCCAATCCATTTGGCCTAAACCAACTTGATAAATCAAGCCCAATAGGTCCAAATACAACATTAAATCCAATTTCCAAAATTAGGCCAAAATAATTAATTAAAAAAAATCCAATTTTCCCAATTTAATTACCAAAGTGTATTACATGATCAATCAACTAAATCAACATTTCTAAAACACCATATTAGTCCAATTAATCATGCTTGATTCATTATCATATGTCCAACACACAAATTGAAAAATCAAACCCATCTACATGCTTAAAGGTCTCGGCCAAAAGAGGGATTTTGTGTCCGATTCGGTTTCAATCCAATCGAATCCACAATCGACATTAAATCAACATCCTAAATGATTTCATACACATCCAATGTCACAAAATCAAAATCACCAAGACATTAGGGCATTAGTCACATTCGGCCAACTCAAAGATTTTGGGGTTTTCGTCCAATTCGAAATCCAATCCAATTCGATTCAAATTAACGTCAACCTAATCGATTCTAACTCATCAAATGAATTAAAAATCAAAAAATCCAAGATCCCAAAAATCCTACACATTCGGCCAACATGAATAAATTGGGGAAAATTATTCCAAATCAATTTTCGTCAAATTAGTCCAACCAAAATGAAATTAAACATGTTATAAGCATACTCAAACAAAAAATTTATTCAAATCATGCTGAAATCACATTTACCCAAATTTTAAATCCCTAAAATTTCATGCTTGCAACATTAGCTCTTGATGCCATTGTTGAGTTTTTCTAAGGTCCCATGATCAAACAAGACATGACATGAAAATCAAGCATGAATACACCAATGAAGATAGCGGAATACTTACATTGGTTGGTTGAGTCGAATCGAAGATGAATGAAGCCAAAAAACGCACTGCCATGGACGCCCACTGCATGCAGTCCACTGTCTTCTGTCTTCAGTTTTGAGCTGCGAAAATGAGCTTCTAGATTCGTCGGATGGATCCCGTCTCATGGTCGAACCTCCCTACCACTTCGCAAGACTTGTAAGTGTGCTAGCACTGCTGCACTTGAATTTTCACCATGAAAATCCACTCTTGCTTCCCTATTGTTCACGCCCAAACTGGTTCAAAACCAGTGAAGAATAGCCACTGTTTTGGCGTGAGAGAGATGAGAGAGTTGAATGATTTTTGTTACAAAAAATCAATTTATATTTATGCCATAATATTTATTAAATTAATAATAAACTTATGACACAAATCATGCAATGGCTTAGAGTGTCAAACACTCAATTCCATGCAAAACCATTGAGTGCATTGTACACTATCTCCATGGAATGCATTAGAATTAAATAATGCATAATATGACATGTGTCATGTGGGCCCCACACGTTTCCAAATGAAAGTGGGCCCACGTGCACTCACGCGTTCGGGTTCGATATTTCCGAAATACCGAACTTACGTCGCGACGTTATTATTAAATCGAATTTAAATAAATAATTGCGCCTAGCGAAATTATTATTTACGTCGCTAACGAATTAATTCTAAATTAACTCGTTTGCCCGAATTAAAATCTAATTTTAATTCCACGTCGAAATCTAATTTCGTTTAATATATCGAATATATTAATTTACCGATTAATTCCAAATTAATCGTTATCTCTCTCTAGACGATATTTTATCCTAGATAAAATATCTCCGTAATTAATCCTAGATTAATTTTCTCTCTCATCTATATAATCCTAGATTATTCAAGAGTGCAAGTTGTACGTCATCGGTGGATTATCGGGAAGCGACCCATGAGATCCCCGGATTAGTTGGCAGTAAATGCGGTCGCCGGAGTATCCGAATCACGTATGTACCAAGTACTACGTTCTACCGATTTACGAGACAAGGTCGACTCCTAGCAAAGCACCAAGTCTACCTAATTCTCCGGACATATCCATTAAAGAATATCAAAGATCTGTATCAAGCGTAGTATACTAATGTATTGTGTATATCGGTCCAGTATTGGATAGTCACGTGCTAGGGCTGGGGCTGGATAAGTGTCTGCCCCGTCCGAAACACATATCGGATGTCTGGTAACTAGTCTCTATAATCGGATATTCATGACCTGGTCATAATATCACGATTGGATGCGCATCACTTAAGAGCAATAATATCGTATCCTGCGTGACATCATCTCCACTATGACTGGAGTGATACTTCCGTCTCGACATCACATCCAATACACTACGATTCCTGATAAACCCAGAAGAGGTGAACACAGAACCAGTTAAGATCCCCCAACCACCAAAACCAAAGTTTACCGATTGTCGTAAGTATTAGCGATGCAAGTCTCAGGTTAAGACTATACACAGCTACCTTGATTTCGGCCTCCCATAGACACCTAGTCATAATACCAATGGGATTCTGAAGGGTCTATCCAGAGCAAAGCTGTTTCCCGTACCATCGGTGAAACACGACCTCCTATCGCACTTGCACAAGTATCCAATACTTATATATATGAGAATATGCCGTTGTGCCCTCACAACGCGCACAAGTGCAATACTAGCCTATTCCGCATTATCGATGTCCAGTCTCGATAATACTACGGCTAGGGATATTTAATGATTAATCCTTCGTGGACTGATACTGTCTCATATCATCTCAATCCAGGAACTAATCATAGGGACCTCTCTTCATTTATATATCTATGGTGATCTAATCACAAATGACGAGAGTGCAATTTCCTTGTTACATAGTTAATTTTGCTACAGAAACACAATGTTCTGTGCAAATAGTGACGCTATGGGTCATATTATCCAACATTATGCATATTATGGAAGCTTAACGACATAGTTCTCATATATTTAAGTATTGGATACTCATGTAAGTGTGATATGAGGTTCTGTTTATCGATGGTACGGGAACAGCTTCGCTCTAGATAGACCCCTCAGAATCCCATTGGTAGTATGACTATGTGTCTATGGGAATCTGAATCAGGATAGGTGTATTTGGTCTTAACCTAAGACTTGCATCGCTAATACTTGCAACAATCAGTACGCTTTGGTTTTGGTCATCCGGGGCTTTAACAAGTTTTGTGTACGCCTCTTCTGGGTATACTGAGAATCGTAGTGGATTGGGTGTGATGTCAAGATGGAAGTATCACTTCAGTCATATGAACATGATGATCACGTAGGATACAGAACTAGTATTGTTAAGTACTGCAGTCATCGGGATAATATGACTAGGTCATGATTATCTCATTATAGAGACAAGTTGCCAGTGATCCCATATATGCTTCGTACGTGGCAGACACAATTCCAGCCCTAGGCCTAGCATGTGACATCCGATACTGGATCGTAATACGCAATACTTAGTATACTACGCCTGATAAAGATTATATATTCATTTAAAGAATATTTCTGGAGAATTGGGTAGGCACAGTGGTTTGCTAGAAGCCAACCATGTCTTGTAAATCGGTAAGAACGTGGTACCAGGTACCCATGTGTTCGGATAGTCCGATGACTGGAATTATTGCCAACATATCCAGGGATCTCTTGGGTCGCTTCCCGAAGATTCACCGATGACATTTGACTCGAAAATAATTAATATGGGATTAATTATGAGAGAGAAAATTAATCTGGAATTAATTATGAGAGAGAAAATTAATCTAGGATTAATTACGGCAAGAATTAATCTAGGATTAATTTTCAGAGAAAGAATTTATCTGGGATTGAATTAGTCGAGAAGAGAGAACGCGATTAATTTGGAATTAATCGGCAAAGTAAATTTATAGTTAAATTAGATTTTACTATTTAATTTATTTAATTGGACTAAAATAATATATTAGATATATTAATTGAAATTGGATTTCAATGTGGAATTAAATTGGATTTTAATTTTAACGAACGAATTATTTTGGAATTAATTCGTAAGCGACTCTCGCAATAATTTTGTTAGGCATTATTATTTAATTAAATTGGATTTATTAAGTCGCAACGGAAAAATTCATTTATTCGAAATAAACCAACCCGGGCCCGAGCGAAGTTGCGTGTTGGATTAGCCGACTTGAATTTGGAATTTAAAAGTGGTGGGACCCACTTGACTTACATCAAGATGTTTGACACTTGATGGAAGTTGTTATTGGTTGAGTAAAGCTTAGATTGCTTTTAAAACACTCAAACCAAATCCAACACACAAACTTAATATATGTAAAGAAGTCAATTTAGTTTTGGAAACAAGTTGGACTACTATTCATCTTCTCCCATCTCTCCAAAATCGTGAGCCTCTCTACTCTCCATGGAATTTTGTTGCAAAATTTCTACTTGCTAGCACATTAAGGAGTCAAAGAAGGTGATAGGGAAACTCACCCTTGAGTTTGGAACAACAAAGAAAGCTTGTAGCTTCATCAAATACAAAGAAAAAGTTTTGAAATCTCATCCAACCAATGTAAGTTTTTCCGCAACTTTCTTTGGTAATTTTCACACACGAAACACTCTTAGAGATCATTGGCATTTTCTAGGAACACTAAAAATAGGCCACTCACGAATGGCATTAACCTTGTTTTCATCAACCTCAATGCCTTGAACACTAATGACATACCCCAAAAATATCACTTTTTCCATGCAAAAGTCACATTTTTTAGGTTAGCATACAACAATTGTGTTCTCAAAACCTCAAACACAGCTCGTACATGTCCTATATGCTCATCTAAATTCTTGTTGTACACTAAAATATCATCAAAATATACGACTACAAATTTACCTAAAAAAGCATGTAAAACATGATTCATTAGACGCATAAAAGTGATGGGGGGCATTTGTAAGCCCAAATGGCATCACAAGCCACTCATATAGCCCATATTTTGTTTTAAAAGCAGTCTTCCATTCATCCCCTTACCGCATCCTAATCTGATGACACCCACTTTTAAGGTTAATTTTTGAAAAAAATTACAAGATCCATATAATTCATCCAACATGTCATCTAATCTAGGGATAAAATTGTGATGCTTTACTGTGATATTGTTGACTGCTCGAAAATCCACGCATATTCTCCATGTGCCATCTTTCTTTGGCACTAACAAGACTGGAACTACGCACGGACTCATGTGCTCCCATACGTACCCTTTGCTTTTGGAGCTCTTTGGAGCTCTTTAGTTTCCTCAAGGTTGCTACAGTTGGCTGGTCGATTAGGAATAACTGCCATTGGGATGTAGTCGATTTGATGCTCAATACCTCGAAGTGGTGGTAAACCATTAGGTATATCCTCTGCAAACACATCATCATAATCCTACAGTAAAGAAGTAAACACACTAGGCAAAACAATATTAGGGTTAGAGTCATCAGAACTCAGAAAAGGTTTCTCTATATAGAAGGAGGAACATCACATTATTCTTGGCATACTCTCTCCTCAATTCCCCCTCTTTAGCAAAGAAACTATTTTTCATTCTACCCGCACCCTCTTATTTTGTGCACGCTCAGTTGTTTTCTCGCTCACTCCCCTAGAACTGTTATCCTCATCCCCTCGACTCACATTCTCGATCTCGCCCATGAGTGTTTGCTTTGTAGAAGCCTGTAGCTTCATTTGATCTTGAAAGACTTCATGTGGCATCAACGGAACAAGTGTAACTTTTCTCCCATCTACCTCGAAACAATATATGTTTCGAAACCCATCATGCATCACTCTCCTGTCAAACAGCCAAGGACGCCCTAGTAACAAATGTCCAGCTTGCATGGGGACTACATCACAAAACACCTCATCCTTGTATTTACCAATAGTAAAATTAACCAAGACATGTTTATTGACTTTAACCTCGCCACTGTTATTCAACAACTGCAAACGATAAGGTTTTGGATGTCTAAGTAAAGTCAATCCCAGCTTCTCAATAAGTATTGTGCTAGCCATAATAGTACAACTGCCACCGTCGATAATCATACTGCATACCTTGTTCTGGACTAGACATCTAGTATGGAATATGTTCTCCCGCTGTTGTACCATATCATCCTCAACCTTGGCCTGGGTACTTAAAGCATAGTGGGTCACAGTGGACTTCCCTTTGGCTGCATACTCACCATCACCATCTGAAACATCCTCCGCAACATCCTCACCATCTGAAATTACCTCACCATCACCCCATATACATGGTTCTTCTATTAGGGCACTATGATGCTATATGGCCACTTCCCCGACATTTGAAATATTTAAGATCACAACTTCTATTTGGAAGGGTATCGAATTCTGGTTTAGGTTTGGTGGTGACATATTCCCTTGGTTTTGGGGCCTCAGATCTAAATCTAGATGTGGTGCCATCCCTGTCATTATCTCCCCATTTTGGCTTCCATGTATTGGTTGGACCCGAATTGCCCCTTAATGCAGTTTTTCGCTTTAGTTGGCGTTCCACTTTCATTGCCATATGTATCATATCCTTTAATTCCATGTAATGTTACAGTTCCACTACATTTGCAATCTCCCTATTCAGCCCACTTAGAAACTGTGCCATAGTGGCCTCTCGGTCTTCCTCAACATTGGCGCGAATCATTGCAATTTCCATCTCCTTGTGGTAGTCTTCAACACTCCGAAACCCCTGTGTAAGATTCTAAAGTTTATGATGCAGATCTCGATAGTAATGATTCGGTAAAAATCATTTCATCATAACTGTTTTCAATTCGGCCCATGTAGTGATCTGGTGCTCCCTATTCCTCCGAATGTTTATCATCATTTGGTCCCGTTGGATTATCTCATCGGGAGGATTCTCCAGATGTTGTCACACACTGAAATAGGAGATCCGACAACATCGAACGAGGCATTTTCTTTTTATGGACACAGTTTTTCTCTCTCTAATTATTTATCTGTCTATTGGTTTCAGTTTTCTCCCTAAAAACTCCTTTAAAATGCTCTCAAATCTCTCTGTTAATAGCTCAACACTCTAAAATTCACATCACTCATGGATAATAAAAAAAAAATAAATATTAGGGTGTTGTTTGATTAATAATGGAGAATTCTGGACTTAATAAGGTAAGGGGTTGGTGTTGGTTGTTGTTTGATTTCGATAATTTGGAGACAATTAAACATATGATGTTATAATAATGTGATTGTGGGGTTTGGTTTGGTTGAAAGAGATAATGAGATATTGCAGTAAAATGATAATGAGATATAACACCTTCTCGTACTTGAATTCGCAAATATTGGAGCAAATTGAGCAAATATATTGGCACAGATTGGTCTAATATATTGGCACACCACTAATCTCTCCTTGACGTGCCAACATTGCACAGCTTGCATGGGTTAAAGTGTTCAAACGTATTGGCACACGTTGAGACTCTATGCATACAGGTTGCAATGCTCATCACGTTAATTGGCGTGTCTTGACTCTTAATTGCCAATGTCACGACACACCCACTTTTGATCTTCTGTCAGAATTTTCTTCTTTGGCGTGTCTCGACACACTGTCCAGCATCATGATGTTTATTTAGACTCCAAAATATGGCTCGTTTTATCTCGTATTTTTCCATTTCCAACCCTAGTTAAATCCATTGAGTCATTATATTATTTTTGACCTGTAAAATACATCCAAAACACATCAAAACACTCATAAAACTTGAAGTAACAATAAAATATTAAGATAGATGGGCGGGAAATATAGGGATATAACAACTTATCACACCCCCAAACTTAACATTTTGCTAGTTCTTGGGCAAAAAAAATAAAATAAACATACTAAAAATAAATTAAATTAACCTAAGCCACTTTCGTAGGGATCACGATTGCATTTAGAGTATGCAATAAACCTTTAAACCCCTAAGTGGCCCTAGTGTACGAGTTATAGTCTCGTGAGGGCTTACAGTGACGACACCCGCAAACCTCATTCAACACACACACATGCATTCACACATATATAAAAATGTCCTTATAGCTGTACATAACATTGTCCTCAAAGAGTGTTTAGTAATGAAATCAAAGAACCTTCAATGTACCCAACAAAACTCAAATCCAAATTCTTGAATAAATTATCTAAATCAGACTAACAATATGTGTGTGAAGGTTTTTTCACAGATCGAATACTAAGAAAGCCAACTCATTGATTTCATCTCAAGAATTGGGATCCGCTGAGGTCAAACCAACCTAGATATCTGAAAAATACTCTCTATTTGCCCATTAAGTTCGATTTTGTATGACTTTTCTTTTTCACTCTCGTTTAACTCACCTACGCTTTAAGGTAGAATTTCTTCTCATGGTTGTCCTAACACTCACCCATGGGTAGCTTCACGTTTATCGATTATAGGTGGTTTTTTTTTTGCTTTTAAACTCTCCAATTTTTTTCAAATTTTTTTTGCTCTAGTCATACCGTATATCATAAATAATTACAAAAAAAAAATATATCTAAGCAAATGTTCATATATCTTCAAATGATTTCTTCAACTAGTCATTTTACCAACTCCCTATGCTCTTACTACTGGAACCTTCTTTTAATTGTTGATAAGTCTAACCTAGAACACATACTTGATGCATCAGATAAAAGTCAATGGGAACTTATCATTTCTAAGATTTCATCTTAAAGCAAACAACTCATCATATGAACTATGCTTTACTATGACATAGCAAAAAACAAATTTTGTTTTTTAAAAGATTTCTTTTTTTTTTTTTTTTTTGATTTTTTTGATTTTTGATTTTTTTAAAAAATAAATAGTAGAAACTAACAGTAACAGGCGCACACACCCTCAAACTTAAAATTTACCCGGTCCTCAATGTAAAATAAAAGTAAAGAAACAAAGGGGAGGAACAGCACTACCGTGCATGGAGTTCATCAGGCTCATGCGAGTCAGAATTTTACTGCGTGGGTTGTCTGGGTTATGTTAGAAAATGCATAAATAAACATGCAAACTATTAACACACAACTAACACACAATAAATAAAATTATTTTAAGGCCGCACTCACCCCTCGCAAGGGAAGACCTCAAACCGTTGGGTTCGGAATGGTCCCTTACTTATGCCACTTGTAAGAAAGGATTTATGTAATAATTTAATCAGGTTTAAGTAACACTTGTTTCCAAGAGTATCATGCTTCTAAATTCACATGTACAAAATAAAACTTACACCTAAACTTACATATATTTCACATCTAAGATTGCATGCTTGAAAGTACATCAAATGAGCGACGAACATACAACTTCATTGGCATATTATATTCAAGAAAACACAAGCACACATACTAACCACACAAGCACACACGTGAGCACCTTCCCAAGTGGTACGTGGAATTGTATCCCAAGTACAGACCGTACTACCGTCCATTCAGAATCGGCTACAGAATTTATGTCTGGGTTTCCATCCGATATACCACAAGAAATAATACTCAAATGTTATCATGACATAGGTATATGAAGTGTAATACGTTAAACACATTGTACTCATACATGTGGGGAATACAGATGAATGACACCTACACAATCTTGCGTAATACAGAGAAACAATCAGGTTCATCATACGAGGGAATAACTACTAGGGACAATTATGTACGAAATCTGACGAAAATAACTCAGTTCAGTGGGCGCGTGTTCGTGTAGCGTTCGAGAACGCGTTCGAATGGAGCCTGACCTGATGCATGAAACACTAAGAAGATGCGTGCACGTTCACATAGCCTTTGATAACGCGTTCGAACGGTAAACAGAAGGTTAGCGTTCGTATAGCGTTCGAGAACGCGTTAGAACGGAACCAGACCTGATGCATGATGAAACTAAGAAAGTGCGTGTGCGTTCACGTAACGTTTGTAAACGCGTTCGAACGGTAAACAAAAGGTTCACGTTCGTATAGCGTTCGAGAACGCTTTCGAATGGAACCAGACCTGATGCTTGATGAAACTAAGAAAGTACGTGTGCGTTCACGTAGCGTTTGTAAACGCATTCGAACGGTAAACAGAAGGTTCGCGTTCGTATAGCGTTCGAGAACGCGTTCGAACGGAACCAGACCTGATGCATGCAATACATTCATAGGCAAACAAATCCACAATATGGAACCTCACGTATCCGATTGAACTCATCTCACACCCAACCGGATATACACCAACCGGCGCGGCGAAGCATCGTGGTAAATGATTTTAACCCCTCCAAATATGGGACCTTTAATCCGACTTACTAATCCCATGGGCTCGATCACATCATGCATACAAAGAATAAAGAAACAATAATACCAAACTTAGTATGCCCGATTGAACGTATCTTGCATTCAACCGAACACACATCAACCGGCGCGGCAAAGCATCATGGTAAAGGATTTTAACCCCTTCATATAGGGGACCTTTCATCGCACTTACTAAGCCCATGCGCTCGATTGAATCATGCATAAATAAGCAATATGCAGAATTCAAGTGACGAAAAATGAATAAATCAAAGCAACACAACACGAAAGAGGGTGCCGTTTACTCAAGCGGTACGTGGAGTTGTATTCCGAGTACAGATCATACTACCGTCCATTCGGAATCGGCTATGAAATTTATATTCGGGTTTTCATCCGAAATACCGCGAGATTTGACACATCTCTCATTTTATTCCAAGGCCACAACATACAACATCTCATAATTCATGCATATTTATCTACTCAAGGGCCACAACATGCATTTCAACATAACAATCATGCAAGCAATACTCAATAAATAATACAAATAAAACAGAAAACGAGTGTGGAAAATACCCTCAGGTCTAACCTTTTTGCCAACTTTTAGGCTTGCGTTTCATGGACGTCGGAAGGGTAAGGCTTCTCAACTTCTCCGGTTCACTGGTTTAGCATCCTAGCTCACTATTTTGCTGTTTTGCTAGCTGTTCGGTCTACGTTCTGCTGCTGTTCGGCCTCTGTTTTGCTGCTCACTATTCAGGTCACTTGTTTTGACGTTTCAACGGACTGTTCTGAGTGTTTTTTGTGGGTTTTTAGTGTAGTCTTGTGTGATTATTTTAAGGATTATGAATGCAGTTTTTATGTTACTATTTTGAGGATTTTAAGGACTATTTTAAGAGGATTTGGCTGCTATTTTGGGGGTGTATTTTCGGTGATGTGTGGGGAGTTTATGGAGGTGGTTTTCAGTGGTGGTTAGGGGCTGTATTGGTGGTTGTAATGGCTGTTAAAATTCGGCAATGGAGGGGATGGAGGATAGTGGTATTCTCGGCCAAAGAAGGAGAGATGAAGAGAAGAGTTTTGTTTGTGCTTCTTGCTATTGCCGTGAATGGCTAGGGTTCTTGGTGTTGTGATTTTCGTGTAAGTCTTGTGTATGAGCTAGCGGAGTGCATGTCTTGGTTAGGGGTTGTTTATATAGAGAATGGCTAAGGCTTCACCTTGTCTCACAAGGAAGGGATTCTGGCATTAAAAAGAGGATTTGATTTGGTATTCAACAAGGAAAGGATTAGATTGAGGGGGGACAAATCTTGGCTAGATTAGGAATACAAAATATTTAATTTGTTATGATTGATTTTAATTAGGCATGACATCTTTTTAATTTAGTATGTGATTTTGTTTAGTTAGGAAGTTAATATATATGATTTGTTTTAATTAGGTATGATTATATTATGTTTTATTTAATTTGGTATATGACTTAATTAATTATTTTATTTAATTACATTATCTAATTAATATTTAATTTAATTTCCAATGTGTTTTAAATGTGTTTTATTAATTGGGATGTGTTTTATGGGCTTTGGGGGGCTAATTGGGCTGGGGTGTGAGGCTAGCAGCAAAACCAGAATACCGACGCCGTTCGAACACCCATTCGAACGCTACACGAACGCCCGCAATCTGCTTGACGTTCGAACGAAGTAACGAACGCAGCACTAACGAAGACACTGAACTTGCGAAATGAATCTGATGACGTACTTATTCTGAATTTCCCCTTCCGACCTCCGTTTCCTGCAATATCCTTAGCTAAAAAGGTAGTGACTCCAACTGAGACTCATCATCGGGTTTCACATGCGAAAATGCAATGCCTACACTACCCATGGGCGTATTAGGACCACCATTAGGAGAAATGCTACCCTAAAGGGTAAGAGAAAGAAAAAAAAAAAGAAAAAGAAAAAAGAATTTCAAAATGAAAAAAAAAAAAGACAAAAAAGAAAGAAAACCATACCACATTGAGCACAGAAAAGCAACTGCAGGCATAATTGAGACATCTAGGTTGGTTTGACCCATCGATCCCGATTTTTTGACGAAATCATTGAGTTGGCTTACCTGGGGATGAATCTGCGAAGGAACCTTTGCACACACACACACTTTGTGTCTGGCTTAGATCTTTTATTCGAAGACTTGGATTTGAGTTGCGTTGAATGTTTTGAAGGTTCTCTGGTTTCAACACTAGGCATTCTTTGTGGGCAATAATATGTGTAACTATTGGGACTATTTCGTAGCATGTAATATAGTATGATGATATGGAAGGCCCCACCACGTGGTTCATCTTGACCAAGTGCAAATAGTGGAGAGCAGAAAGCTAAACCAAGACTGAGGGTGACTAGTCTACCACCTCGCGAATCCGGGACATAACAAGAAATTGAGCCAGGAGACCAGAGAGAAGACTGAGCAATCACCTGGAGAACTGGCGGAAGACCTCACCCAACGGAATAGGAAATTCATTCATGCATGCATGCTTACATGTAACATATTTTGCATTCTTTTTTGTGTTTGTTTTGTTTTGTATTCACATATTTCAAAGAAGAAAGAGAAAAGCGGCAAAGACAAGCCAACCAGAATCAGCAACATATGAGTAGTAGTTCCGGGGATGAGTCCCAGGGTTGAGGCCCATATCAGTTTCAGTTTTGGGGATAAGTCTAGGGGCGAGGCCCGCATCAGCATCAATATCAGTTTTAGGGATGAGTCCTAGGGTTGAAGCCCGCGTTGTCAGCATCAGTTTTGGGAATGAATCCCAGGGTCGAGGCCCACATCAGTAGAAATTTGGAATGAATCCACATCAGCAAAGTTTTGGAAAGAATCAGGGAATGCATTCCAGTGTCGAGGCCCATGTCGTCAGAGTTTTGGAATGAATCTGGGAATGGGTCATAGGGTCGAGGCCCACATCGTCAGAGTTTTGGAATGAATCTGGGAATGAATCCCAGCCCACATCAGCATCTGTTTTGGGGAAGAGTCCCAGTGCCGAGGCCCACATCAGCATCAGTTTTGGGGATGATTCCTAGGGTCGAGGCCCACATCAGTATCATTTTTAGGAATGAGTCCTACGGACGAGGCCCACATTGTCAGCGGTTTCAGGAATGAATCCCAGGGTTGAGGCTCACGTTCTCAGCATTAAGGAATGAGTCCCAGGGTCGAGGGCCACACATCGGTATCAGTTTTGGGGATAAGTCCCAGGGTCGAGGTCCACATCAGTATCAGTTTGGGGGCGAGGCCCTCATCAGTATCAGTCTGGAGGCGAGGCCCACATCAGTATCAATTTGGCGCGAGGCCCATATCAGTATCAGTTTTGAGGGCGAGGCCCACATCAGTACCAGTTTAGGGTCGAGGACCCACTACATCATCAGTTTGAGGGCGAGGCCCACATTGTCAGCGGTATAGGGATACGTCCCAAGGTCGAGGCCCTCATTGTCGGTTGCAGTTTCGGGATGCGTCCCAGGGTCGAGGGCCCACTGCATCATCAGTTGTAGTTCCGAGATGCGTCCCAGGGTCGAGGACCCACTACATCATCAGTTTGAGGGCGAGGCCCACATTGTCAACGGTATTGGGATGCGTCCCAGCGTCGAGAGGCCCCCATTGTCGGTTGTAGTTTCGAGATTCGTCCTAGGGTCGAGGGCCCACTGCATCATCAGTTGTATTTTCGGGATACGTCCCAAGGTCGAGGACCCACTACATCATCAGTTTGAGGGCGAGGTCCATATTGTCAACGGTATTGGGATGCATCCCAGGGTCGAGATGCCCCCGTTGTCGGTTGCAATTCCGGGATACGTCCCAGGGTTGAGGGCCCACTGCATCATCAACATGGTTCGAGAATGAACTAGCCAGGAATGGCACTCCGAGAATGGAGCACAGTTCGAGAATGAACTACCCAGGAATGGCACTCCGAGAATGAAGAATAGTTCGAGAATGACCAAGCTGAGAATGGCACTCCGAGAATGGAGCACGGTTGGGAATGAACAAGCCGGGAATGGCAGTCCGAGAATGAAGCATAGTTCGAGAATGAACAAGTCAAAAATGGTACTCCGAGAATGGAGCACGGTTCGAGAATGGACCACATCACAGTAACGGTTCGGGAATGGACCACATCACAGTAACAGTTTGGGAATGGACCACCTCACAGTAACGGTTCGGGAATGGACCACCTCACAGAGTAACGGTTTGGGAATGGACCACCTCACACAGTAACGGTTCGGGAATGGACCACCTCACAGCATGGTTCGATAATGAACCATCACATTATCAGTATCAGTCTTGCCAGGTATGGCACTCTGGAGCGAGGCCCGATCATTATCAGTATCAGTCTGGCCCGGTATGGCACTGACCGGCGTAAACACACGCGTATAACGCAAGCGCACGTATCGTTCAAGTAGTATAAAAATATCGATCCCACGAGGACTTAATTCCTACTATTGTTATTAATTATTGATACTATTTATTTACAAATATCTAATTGACGGAGAAGGGAATTGATTGCTTGAATGATTTGATTTGTAGATTTGCTAAATAAATAAAAAGATAAAAAGACAAAAGAAAATACTAAGGAAAATAAAAGACTCAAAGATCTAGGGTTGTGAATCTTTCTAATATCTATTAAAAGATGAAGTAGTTATATCATAGTTGGGTAAAATATTGAATTATTAATCTGGAACACTAAATTATGTAAAAGCCTCTTCCGATGGTCATTTACAAATACCTAGAATAATCAAATTGAACCATATGTCTATGTCAATTAATTACCTAGATTCATTAAGATTGAATTCCAATTATTGATTACCCCCGCCCAACAGGTATATTCCTATCCTGTAAGGAAATCTATTAAATGTTTATCTATCCTTAAAGAAGATCGTGGGTTGTTGAGTATAAGGTATTTAAACTTAAAATCTCCATGTCTAGTTCATTTTAAGTTTTATCTAATCAATTTTATTAGTGATCAGTTAATAAAAAGGCATTAAGGTTATGACTCAACAAATAATTCTTTTAATTATCCAAACTATAATCTAACCCTTTTTTTTTATCGGTAATATTAGATTTTATCACAACCCTAGATATTTAACTTAGTTACAACACATAACTAAAGCTGATATAAACTTAAAAGATATAAAATGAAATTGCTGAAAAGTAATAAAAAGAAATGCTAAGGTAAAAGGAATTAACTTCTACTATTCACTATTTAGATATCTCTCATAAAATAATATATAATCTTGTGATATTTTAAACCAACCGTCCAGAATGGCGGTATCCTGATTAAGTCAAATTCAAATATACCAGCCATAAGGCGGAACAGAAATATAAACTTAAACCAACCGTCCAGTATGGCGGTATCCTCATTAAGTCAGGTTTAACCAGATTAAAATTAATAACCAACCGTCGAAAATGGCGGTATCCTTTATTAATTCAGATTTTAAATAGTTTATATATTATTTTTAAGGGAGATTAATCTAAATAGCAAAAGTAAAAGTATTACCTTATTACCTCAGCATAGAGAAGTTACCCCCTCATAGATGATAGAATTACTACTACAAAGCGTAAATAAAACTGAATATAAGAAGAAAATAAGAAGAACTCTCTTTTATTTAAGTATTTACAGAGGATTTGGTACATTTGAAACTAAAAATTCGAAATCTATTTATAGGTAAAAAAAAATCAATTTTATTATTATTTTTCTGATTTTTATTTTTTTAATTATTAATTATTTATTATTATTTTTTTTGGATCGCTGAATTTTCGACACGTGGCATGGTGGCTAAAAAAGACGGCTCGTTGAATTTTTGACATGTGGCATGGTGGTGCAATTACCAAAATACCATCGGTGTCGGGACGTCCAAAATTACCAAAATACCCTTTTTGTCAAATTTCACAGTTTTGCTCCAAATCACCTCTAGAATGTCTTGAAACTTTATTTTGGTGTCGGGATTTCCAAAATTACCAAAATACCCTTTGTGTCGGGACGCCCAAAATTACCAAAATACCCTTTTTGCCAAATTTCACCAAATTTCACAGTTTTGCTTCAAATCACCTCCAGAATGTCCTGAAACTTTATTTATCTACAAAATAACACAAAACACATCAAAATATTCACAAAACTCAAGAAACTATACAAAATATTAAGTTAAATGAGTGGGAAATAGTGATACATTTATCACTCATCACACCCCCAAACCTAACATTTTGCTAGTCCTCGAGCAAAATAAAATAACATAATAAAATTTTAACTAAGCCACTATCGTAGGGATCACGATTGCATTTAGCATATGCAACAAGCCTTTAAACCCCTAGGTGTCCCTAGTGGACGAGTTGTAGTCTCGTGAGGGTTTACAGCAATGATACCCACAAACATTTTATAAAAGTAAAAAGGTAGTGAAACTAATGCACACAAAAGCAAAAAGACAAGAGAAAAGAGAATAAAGAAGTTAGTGACTAATTAGATGAAACTTTTACTCCAAGTTTACTAGTTGTTTTGTTTCATTCTAAATTACTGAATAAGTAAATTCTCCGATGATTTTTTCATTCTCCATATACACAATTAACAAAGTATTATACAACTCATTTTTGCCCACAACAGTCATAAGTGCTGTTGATAAGAGAGTAATATTTTTGTCCTAAAGTTTTATCAAAATTCACATCTTTTATAGTAATGGAATAAATTTTCTGATTTTTCTGATTTTTTTCTTGATTTTTTTTTCTCTATTTTTTTTATTTATATACAATATCTTCCATTTATGTAGCGAGCTTTAGGTCGGTGGCTCCCAAACCAATCGGCTTTAGGGCATCAGGTGTTAAGACACCCCTAAGGACTTAATTACTCAGACTTCAGATATATATATTTATTTTTTCAGCATCTTTTTGATCCATGTAGTGAGTGTTGGGCCAATGACTCCCAAACCAGTTGGTTTTAGGGCATTAGGTATTAAAATACCCTTACAGACTTAATAACTCGGATCTCAGATGTAAAACTTTTTTTTTATTCCATCACTTTTTTTAGATGCTTCTCCAATTAAACTATAGCACTGAATATTACAAACTTTTCAATTTTATCTCATGTCCGTATGTTACCATGTATGTTGATAATACCTGCCAACTAAGTATATGAAGATCCATTTTAGTCAGTTTTATGGAGAATTTACAAATTAAATAATTCAAAAGGAAATAAACAAAAATTAACTTGTTTCGAAAAATGGGTTTGAAATACGTCTCAGGAGTGGAAATTCCTTACACAGCTATTTCTTACCAATTTCACATTTTTAGTCAAGATAAAAACCATAAACATAAAGAAATAACTTCTACTGGTCATGTTGTGTGACTAACTGTCGAATGGACTTCCCGTTGTAGATTCCCCAGAGGGAGGGTGGAGCGAGGCTCACTTAAGTACCCTAGCCTCTTAGGCTCTTATCGCTTGGTGTCAGGAATAAACAACGAGTCCTCCAAACTGGTCTATCACAACAAGCTACTGGTGAATGATTATCTAGGTGCCTTCACAGCTTTTCCTTATAGAAAGGTAGTGAGTGAAGGAAGACACCAAACCATCACCTAGCTTTAAATATGCCTTTGATAAAAATGCAAAATATTTTTGTAATTTTTGAAAATTTTTTAATTTTTTTGTATTTTTCGAAAAATTTTGGACTAAAAATAAAAACAAGTACTATTAACTATTCCTCACCCCCAAACCTAAATGAGACATTGTCCCCAATGTCTTAAATACTAAAAGAAGAGTTTAGAAGATCATACCTGGTTAAATGGGTTGCCTCCTGCTAGCGCTAAATTTTTCGTCTTCAGCCAGACGTGACTAAAATATATTTGTCAAGGCGGTTTCTTCAGCGTCGTTTTGGATGTCCGATTAAAGACATTCCCATGTGCGTTACTTTTGAAGGGTCTCTTCCAACGGCAAGGTGGTAAAAAGAATTTTGTCTCATTCAGTGCTTGTGTCACCTTTTTAACTTTTGTTGCTCCAGTGATTCCTGAAGAGAAAGAAAGAAATTCAGGAGGTCTTGTATGATGCTTGAGATGGGATTTCCATTCTCTCAAGCTTCTAAGTAATATCACTAAATTGTACTCCCCAAAACAGTGATGTTTCGCCTAAATGCTCTGGATTTTCAATTTGGTCAGACATTTGCTCCTCCATTTGCTCTGCTTCTTGCTCCACCTTTTCTTCACATATATATTTTAAAATTTCTGTATTAAACTCTTCATCTGTCATCTGTGAAATACATGCTTCAAAATTTTCAACCTTTGATTCTTGATACTGTTCAGCCTCGTCCTCTGTTATGATGTCATGATGAATCTCAGGATATTTGAAGGCTTTCTTCAGTATTATTTGAATTTGCTCCGTGAGATATGTGATTCAGGTTGTCTGTTAGTTGTCTAACTTGATCTGTCATCCTCTGTATAGACGCTGCTTGACTCTGAATTTGTACATCAAATTGAGCTTCTCGTTTCTTGAGCCAATCTTTTAGCATGTCATTCAACTGATCTTCCTCTGATGGATCTGGTTCTTGATGAAGATCGTAGATAGATGGTGGATAAGATGGAAAATGTGATGATTCTACATACCTGGAATGATTCCAATAATTCTGCCACTCTGAAAGGTATATACATTGATCGCTCGGGTGGTTACCATCACATATTACACATCTCCCCATTTCATTCTGATGAGCAAATGTGGTATGGCTTGATTCTGGCTTCAAGTTATAGTTGTTGGGCTGGACAACAGGCCTCAGAAAACTAGACTGTTGCTCCCGGATTTGGGGTGTATCTTCTTGTAAGGCTCGTAATCTTTCAAAATGTTCCATTTTTTAATCACCTGAAAACAAAAGAAAGAAATAAAAAGTAAAGATAATAATAAAGAAAATTAGATATAAGTAAACTAGATAGCTTCAAAATTAATAACTCAAGAAATATAAGTCCCCGGCAACGGCGCCAAAAACTTGACCGGCGTAAACACACACGTATAACGCAAGCGCACGTATCGTTCAAGTAGTATAAAAATATCGATCCCACGAGGACTTAATTCCTACTATTGTTATTAATTATTGATACTATTTATTTACAAATATCTAATTGAGGGAGAAGGGAATTGATTGCTTGAATGATTTGATTTGTAGATTTGCTAAATAAATAAAAGATAAAAAGACAAAAGAAAATACTAAGGAAAATAAAAGACTCAAAAATCTAGGGTTGTGAATCTTTCTAATATCTATTAAAAGATGAAGTAGTTATATCATAGTTGGGTAAAATATTGAATTATTAATCTGGAACACTAAATTATGTAAAAGCCTCTTCCGATGGTCATTTACAAATACCTAGAATAATCAAATTGAACCATATGTCTATGTCAATTAAATTACCTAGATTCATTAATATTGAATTCCAATTATTGATTATCCCCGCCCAACAAGTATATTCTTATCCTGTAAGGAAATCTATTAAATATTTATCTATCCTTAAAGAAGATCGTGGGTTGTTGAGTATAAGGTCTTTAAACTTAAAATCTCCATGTCTAGTTCATTTTAAGTTTTATCTAATCAATTTTATTAGTGATCAGTTAATAAAAAGGCATTAAGGTTATAACTCAACAAATAATTCTTTTAATTATCCAAACTATAATCTAACCCTTTTTCTTATCTGTAATATTAGATTTTTTCACAACCCTAGATATTTAACTTAGTTACAACACATAACTAAAGCTGATATAAACTTAAAAGACATAAAATGAAATTGCTGAAAAGTAATAAAAAGAAATGCTAAGGTAAAAGGAATTAACTTCTACTATTCACTATTTAGATATCTCCCATAAAATAATATATAATCTTGTGATATTTTAAACCAACCGTCCAGAATGGCGGTATCCTGATTAAGTCAAATTCAAATATACCAGCCATAAGGCGGAACAGAAATATAAACTTAAACCAATCGTCCAGTATGGCGGTATCCTCATTAAGTCAGGTTTAACTAGATTAAATTTAATAACCAACCGTCCGAAAATGGCGGTATCCTTTATTAATTCAGATTTTAAATAGTTTATATATTATTTTTAAGGGAGATTAATCTAAATAGCAAAAGTAAAAGTATTACCTTATTACCTCAGCATAGAGAAGTTACCCCCTCATAGATGGATAGAATTACTACTACAAAGCGTAAATAAAACTGAATATAAGAAGAAAATAAGAAGAACTCTCTTTTATTTAAGTATTTACAGAGGATTTGGTACATTTGAAACTAAAAATTCGAAATCTATTTATAGGCAAAAAAATCCAATTTTTTATTATTATTTTTCTGATTTTTATTTTTTTAATTATTTTATTATTTTATTATTTTTTTTTTGGATCGCTGAATTTTCGACACGTGGCATGGTGGTTAAAAAAGACGGCTCGTTGAATTTTTGACATGTGGCATGGTGGTGCAATTACCAAAATACCCTCGGTGTCGGGACGTCCAAAATTACCAAAATACCCTTTTTGTCAAATTTCACAGTTTTGCTCCAAATCACCTCCAGAATGTCTTGAAACTTTATTTTGGTGTCGGGATTTCCAAAATTACCAAAATACCCTTTGTGTCGGGACGCCCAAAATTACCAAAATACCCTTTTTGCCAAATTTCACCAAATTTCACCAAATTTCACAGTTTTGCTTCAAATCACCTCCAGAATGTCCTGAAACTTTATTTATCTACAAAATAACACAAAACTCATCAAAATATTCACAAAACTCAAGAAACTATACAAAATATTAAGTTAAATGAGTGGGAAATAGTGATACATTTATCACTCATCAGGCACTTTGGGGGCGAGGCCCACATCATTATCAGTATCAGTCTGGCCGGGTATGGCACTCTGGGGGCGAGGCCCACATCAAACATCAGTATCAATTTTGCTGGGTATGGTACTCCGGGTATGGAGACATCGGTTTCAGTTTTGCTGGGTATGGCACTCTGCGTATGGAGACATTAGTTTAAGTTTTTCCGAGTATGGCACTCCGGGTATGGAGACATCAGTATCAGTTTTGCCGGGTATGGCACTCCGGGTATGGAGACATCAGTATCAGTTTTGCCGGGTATGGCACTCCGGGTATGGAGACAGCAGTATCAGTTTTGCCATGTATGGCACTCCGGGTATGGAGACACAGCATCAGTTTTGCCAGGTACGGCACTCCAGGTATGGAGATATCACTACGACACTCTAGGTATGGAGACGCAACCACGACATCTCGGGTATGGGGTTTTAGCTTGCTAGGTACGGCACTCCGGGTATGGAGATATCACTGCGACACTATAGGTATGGAGATGCAATCGTGACACCTCGAGTACGGGGTTTAGCTTGCCCGGTACGGCACTCCAGGTATGGAGATATCACTGCGACACTATAGGTATGGAGATGCAATCGTGACACCTCGAGTACGGGGTTTAGCTTGCCAGGTACGGCACTCCAGGTATGGAGATATCACTACAACACTTTAGGTATGGAGATGCAATCGTGACACCTCAGGTATTGGGTTTAGCTTGCCAGGTACGGCACTCCGGATATAGAGATATCACTGTGACACTCTAGGTATGGAGACGCAATCGCAACACCTCGGGTATGGGGATTAGCACGCCAGGTACGGCACTCCGAGTATGGAGACATCACTGCGACACTCTAGGTATGGAGACGCAACCACGACACCCTAGGTACGGGGTTTAGCACGCCAGATACGACACTTAGACACAACTCGCGCGACACTCTAGGTATGGAGACGCAACCGCGACACCCTAGGTACGGGGTTTAGCACGCCAAGTAGGGCACTCAACACAACTGCGACACTCTAGGTATGGAGATGCAATCGCGACACCTCAGGTATTGGGTTTAGCTTGCCAGGTACGGCACTCCGGATATGGAGATATCACTGTGACACTCTAGGTATGGAGACGCAATCGCGACACCTCGGGTATGGGGATTAGCATGCCAGGTACGGCACTCCGAGTATGGAGACATCACTGCGACACTCTAGGTATGGAGACGCAACCACGACACCCTAGGTATGGGGTTTAGAACGCCAGGTACGGCACTCCGGGTATGGAGACATCACTGCGACACTCTAGGTATGGAGACGCAATCACGAAACCCTAGGTACGGGGTTTAGCACGCCAGATACGACACTTAGACACAACTGCAACCTCTAGGTATGGACGCAAACCGCGACACCCTAGGTACGGGGTTTAGCACGCCAAGTAGGGCTCTCAAACACAACTGCGACACTCTAGGTATGGAGACGCAACCGGGACACCCTAGGTACGGGTTTAGCACGCCAGGTACGGTACTCAGACATAACTGCGACACTCTAGGTATGGAGACACAACCGCGACACCCTAGGTACGGGGTTTAGCACGCCAGATACGGCACTCAGACACAACTGCGATACTCTAGGTATGGAGACGCAACTGCGACACCCCCTATGTATGGGGTTTAGAACGCCCGGTACGACACTAAGAACACAATTCCGACACTCTAGGTATGGACGCAACCACGACACCCTAGGTACGGGGTTTAGCACGCCAGATACTGCACTCAGACACAACTACGACACTCTAGGTATGGAGACGCAATCTTGACACCCTAGGCACGGGCTTTAGCACGCCAGATATGGCTCTCAGACATAACTGCGACACTCTAGGTATGGAGACGCAATCACGACACCCTAGGTATAGGTTTAGTATGCCAGGAACGACACTCAGACACAACTGTGACACTCTAGGTATGCAGACGCAATCGCGTCACCCTATGTACGGGGTTTAGCATGCCATGTACGGCACTCAGACAAAACTGTGACACTCTAGGTATGGAGACGCAACCGCGACACCCTAGGTACGGGGTTTAGCATGCCAGGTACGGCACTCAGACACAACTATGACACTCTAGGTATGGAGACGCAATCGCAACACCCTAGGTATGGGGTTTAGCATAATCAAATCAACTCAGAGCAACTGGCGAGCCAGATAAGTAAAAATGCATTGCACGTACTTTGATAGGATTGTCATTGTCACACACTGCATAAGTCCCATCAAAGTGGGGACGACTGTAGGCACTGTATTTTTGCATATAAGTCCCGATGATGAGTCTCGTATGGAGACACTACCTCTTTAATTATGGAATACGCGGGAAATGGACGTCGGAAGGAAAGAGTCAAGAATTGACACTTTTGTTGGATTTAATTCGCTGGAGTAGCTGCGGGTTCGCTTTTTGGACCTCCGTTTCAAAACACACACTTAGCTCAAAACCCCCGCAAGACACACACCAAGCCCACCAACCAAGCCCAATACACGCCCAAACAAGAGCAAGTCACACGCCCATAGCCACCCTAAATAACAAAAATCACATTTAACACATGCATAAATCAAGCCAAATCCCTTTCCTAAATTAAAGAAATCCCATAGATCCATTGCCTAATTAAACCAAATCATATCCTTAACTAAAAAAGAATAAATCAAATTAAATCAAATCATTTCCCTGATTAAAAGATTTCCTTATCACATACTAAATTAAAAGATATTCCGTTTAATACACAAATCATTCTCCTTCTCAAACAAGGAAAGCCCCCATCCCTTTGCCTATAAAAAGAACCCTTCACCAACACATTAAACCCCTAGCTCAGAATAACAAAGATTAACAACAAGAGAAACCCTAATGTTAGACATTATGTCCCATAGCGTCACTGTTTGTAAATGATATTGTATTATTGTACAAAATTAACTATGTGATAATGAAATTGCCTTTTGCCGTTTTGTAATTTTATTTACTTTGATATATAAATGGCGAAAGTCCATATGATTAGTACTGGATTGAGATGATATGAGACAGTATCAATCCATAAAGGTTTAATCATTAA
>SKCR01050990.1:0-38418 GCA_019454045.1 Zanthoxylum bungeanum | reverse complement strand
TTTCATTCTATTCTGGTCAAGCAAAGCCAGTTGTTCGAATCTTTCAGCGGCCTACATGTTCTTGGGAAAGCCTGCTTCCATCATAACCCACATTGATTGTACTTCGATTTCTACAGGTAGTACGACCTCCATTCCATATAGCAGAGAATAAAGCGTAGCTCTTGTTGATGTCCTTACTAAAGTTCTATACCCTAATAATGCAATTGGAAACTTGTCTGCCTAGTCATTGTAGGTCTCTATGATCTTAGCCAGAATTATTTTAAAGTAATATTGGTGGCCTCTACTGCCCCGTTGGCTTGCGGTCCATATGGTGAAGACTTCTTGTGGCCAATCTCGTATCTTTATATCATGGCTTGGTCTCCCTTTCAAACTGTACCGCTTTATCTGTTACCACGTGGTGTCGCATTCTATACTGAAAATGATATTATGGGCTATGAACTTAGCTAGAATACTTAGTTGTGAAATTACAAAAGGATTTGGCTTCTTCCTATTTGGAGAAGTAGTTCAACTACTACGAATCATTGCCAATTAGAAGATTATGGCTTGATTTTACCAATTAGATCGATACCTTAAGTTAAGAAAGGCCAAAGTTTATATAACCCGTGCAACTCTGTTGGTGGTAGGGGGTTCTTGTTTCCATGGGCTTGACAGTAATGACAGCGCTTTACCAACTCTGCGTAATTTACCTTTACAGTCAACCAATAATACCATTGTCATATAATCTTCATTGATGAATTAAGTCCGCTCATATGTGGTCCACATAGCATCGCATGGACTTCCTTTATTACCTTTTTTACTTCGGCCTTCTTTAGGCACCTTAACTGTGTTCCATTAGACTGTCGTTTATACAAGTTTCCCATAGACTTATGAACTGAGAAGTCAGCTTCTGGATTGTCATTCTGTCCTTTTTACAAAACCCTTCAAGAAATTAGCTTTGATCTAAGATGTTTTAGATGTCGTGGTAATAGGGTTTTCATTCGTTGACCTCGATGTCCATAATCTTTCTTACTTCATAATTTGGCTTACTAGCTGTAGTCAATACTAGAGGTTTCATGGTAAGCTTTTCCAGATTCTCCCAAGTTCAAGCCAAAGCATTAATGGCATTTGCCATTTGGTTGTCTTCTAGAGGCAAGTGTCGGAACGAACAGTCCGGGATATTCTACGTTAAAGTTATGAGATGAAATAAATACATCTTCAATTTATCCTTTTTCAACTCCCAATCCCCTTGTATTTGTCAGGTTACCAACATTGAGTCTCCATAGATTTCTGCATCCTTTTCTCCAAAGTTATAAGTGCTTCCAGTCCGAAGATACAAGCTTTGTATTCGGCTATGTTATTAGTGATCGAGAAGGTTAGCCTTTTGGCCATAAGTAAAATGTCTCCTCATGTGTTACAGAACAATTCCAATCCCCCCACATTTGTCATTCACCGCTCCATCAAAATATATATTCTAACATTGGATTGTTATTGCTTTAACTTCCTCATTTGGGAATACAAACTCATATTGGTCCCCTTCAATTGGTTGTTAGGCCAAGAATTCTTCTCTGGTACGCCTTGATTACTTTCTTAGTGATGTAGTAAATAGCTAACTCAGTCAATGGAACTAACCCCCATCCTAGCTTTTCGACCAGGGAATGTGCTGACTGTAAGTACCTCAATGGATTTTCCTTAATGACAAACTTGTATCTTTTAGTATTGGAAGAAGTATCGTAGTTTTCTGGAGGCACACACCCATGCCAAACATATTTTCTCCACTTATCGGTAGTGTGTCTCATACGATAACATCTTCTTGCTGAGATAGTAGAATTCGTGTTCTAACCAAGCATTAACTTCATGCATTAACATTTCCCCTAGGGCTTCAGACTCTACGACTAAGTAAAAGAGCAAATGTTTACCAAGTCTCGGAGGCTTAAGGACTGACAGGTTCTTCAAATGCCTCTTGGCACTGTTCATTCTATGCTACTGGCTGATCCTTCTGGAGTAATTTGAAGGTCGGTTCACATACCTACATCTGTTTGGTGATGAACCGATTGGTGTACTGTATCTTCCCCATAAAGGCTCTTACTTATTTCTCTGTTTTGGGTGTGGGCATCTCCGTTAATGCTTTAATCTTCCCAATATCTATTTCTATTCCTTTAGTACCCACTAATGCCCCAGAAAGTTTATGGATGTGACGTCGAATACACACTTCTTGGGGTTGAGTATGAGATTAAAATTTTCTACCATGTGAAAGAACTTCTCTAATGCAATAAGATGTTCCTCTCTGATTTCAGACTTGACCATCATGTCGTCGACATAGACTTCAACCTCTTTATGCATAATATCTTAAAATAAGGTGGTAGCCATCCGCTGATAGATAGCCCCAGTATTTTTAGTTTCAAAAGCATCACCTTATCGTAATATGTCCCTCATTTTGTGCTGAAGGTTGTCTTGTGTTTATCTTCTTCTGACATGAATATCTGATTGCGTCCAAAAAAATCCATCTGCAAAAGAGTACATAGCTGACAAGGCTGCATTGTCCACCAAGACGTCTATGTGTGGTAGTAGAAGCTGTCTTTCGGGCAGGCATTATTGAGGTCTTTGTAGTCCACACATATTCTTAACCATTCATCCTTGTTGGGACTAATACGATGTTGGCCAACCATTCTGAGTACTTGACTACCTCCAGGAACCCCACCTCTACTTGTTTCTTCATCTATTTTCTGATTTTCTCTTCCCATCCCGGCCTTATTCTGTGAGGTTTTTGCTTTATAGGTCTAATGGTCGAGTGTGTCAGTATCATGTGCTCGGCTATACTTTTGTCAACCCCGGGCATGTCTTCATAGGACCAAGCGAACACTCTTATATTTCTCAATAAGTTTTCTTACTCTCTTCTCTCTTTAGGGGTAACCTCACTTGCAATTAATATATTCTTGGGATTTTCACATATAACAAGATTAAATGCCTCTGTTTTAGTTGAATTAATGTCTAATATGCTCATGTCAATCATATTACTAAAATAAAAAGAATCGGGCATGTAACCAAAATCATTCATCTTATTAATCTATAATATAAGGTCACAATCGAAAATCTCATGTGCATAAATATTCTCGTAGTTTTCTTCTTCTTCAGTTTCCGCAGAGTCTTCCAGTGTCAGCCCTTCAAGCTGTAGAAGTATTTTTGCCAGCCCACTTTTGTTTCCTTCTCGCGCTCTACTTCTTTGACTTCCAACAACACCAAAATTCCTTCCTAGACTGCCACATTAACAAATATTTTAAAGCCTGACATATTGATGCCATTGACTTTGCACAGCTCCTGAGCTCCTTGATATTTGGCCTTCGAAAATAAATTTATCAGTTTCATCCCCTCCATCTTGGGTTTTATTTTTCTTTCTTTATTTTATTTAGAGTTCTTATGATAGTTAGCATTTTAGGTTTATGTTCTTTGCATGTTTTATGAGTTTTATGCTTAGAATATATAGTAACATGCCTAGGGTTGTAGAATAATCAAAACAAATGGGTCTTGGGAAAAAGGGAAAGCGTCATAATAATTTTGATTTTCCGCTGCGCACTCGCGGCCACTTCCCAACAGAAGCGCTTCAGGGATCGAAGCATCTCACACCTGGAATGGATTCGGGAATGAATCCCAGAGTTCGAAGAACCTCGCCATCAACTCAACTCAGTTCGGGAATGAATCCCAGAGATCGAAGTATCTCACACCTGGTATGGATTCGGGAATGAATCCCAGAGGTCGAAGCATCTCAGACCTGGTATGGATTCGGGAATGAATCCAAGAGGTCGAAGCACCTCGCCATCAACTCAAGTCAGTTTGGGAATAAATCCCAGAGATCGAATCATCTCACACCCAGGGGTCGAAGCACCTCGCCATCAACCTAACTCTGTTCGAGAATAAATTCCAGAGATCGAAGCATCTCACACCCAGGAGTCGACGCACCTCACCATCAACTTAACATAGTTTGGGAATGAATCCTAGAGATCGAAGCATCTCTCAAAAGCAGCGAAACAATAGGTAAGTCCAGCAATGGCCGACGAACCAGGTATGTAAAAATGCATGCATGACTTTGATAGGGTTGTCACTGTCACACACTACACAAGCCCCATCAAAGTGGAGGCGACTGTAGGCACTATATTTTACATAAGCCCAATGATGAGCCTCATATGGAGGCACTACCTGAAACGTTACGGAAGTTGCGAAAAACGAATTCCGAAAGGAAGGAAAACCTCTAAAATTAGCACCTCATTGGATTCGGACTCACTAGCCAGCCTCGGATTCGCTCAGTCAGTTTCTGCTTCAAACCATAGCCTCAGACACGCCCTTGAACCCTTCAACTTCGGCCCATCAACACGACCCAAATCCCATGCAATCCATCCACACGCCAAGACCCCATACAATCCATCCACACGCCCAAAACCCCATGCAATCCACATGCTCAAATCCCCTCATCAACACTTTCCAATTTAACATAATTTGAAATCTCATCCTTACTAATTTAACAAGACTTGAGATATCCTCGTCACCAAATTTATGAGATTGTATTCCCAAAATAATTTGAGAATATATCCCCTAAATTTCCATGATTTATTTCCATGATTTGGAGATCCATAATCATTATAAAAAGAGACCATTTTCTTCTTTTTGGAAGGACTTGGGACGACAACTTGAAAAAAAAACCTGAGAGACTCTTATTTGTTCTTTGATCGGCCACAAACAAAAAAACACAAAGACAAACATCTGAAGAAACAGAGAACAACAATCACCAAAAATAGAGACACAAAAAAAGCCAGCAGAACCACCGAAAAACACCACCAAAACAGCCAACAGAACCACAGAAAAACACCACCAAAATAGCAAACCAGAATCACCGAAAAACAGCACCAAAACAACCAACAAGAATCACCAAAAACAGCCATCACCGAAAATAACCAACAGCCATCACCAAAAATAACCAACCAGCCATCACCAAAATAGAAAAACAACCAGAACCAACCGAAATCGAAACAACCAAAAAAACAAAAAACAAAACCGAAACAACCAAAATAGTAAAAATATCAAAACTGAAACAGCAGAAACAGCAAACAAAAATAACCAAAAACCATAAAACAGGAAACAGTGAAACAGCAAACAGTAAACAACAAACAGCAAAGCAGAAACAGCATGAGCAGCAACCAGCAATCCTTCCGGCGATGATCTAACGCACTTCCGAGAAAGCAACTTAAAAGGTAAGACTTGAGGGCACCCTACCATATTTATTTTATAGTTCCGGACGCTGTATGCCTGGCTGGATATGAAATACGTCCAGTCAGGTATGCGAAGTCCTACATCAAAGACGGCCAAAATTCTGGTCACATTTTTTTTTTCTTTTTTTGGCATTTTGTTATTTATCTATTTATTCACTTTTATTGTTTTTATATTATTTCACCTTTGTTTTGTTTATTTTTTATTTTATTTTTTTGTTCATGTTGATGATTATACGCATACGCATTGTTATATGTTTTCATGTCTATTTTTTTATGTCCGATTATATTGCATTGATAATTATGTATGTTATTATCTCTTGCAGTATATCGGATGGAAACCCAGATGTTAGGAGTGTGCATTAATCAGTTTTAACCAATTAACCGAACCTTTCCAACCCATTTTTTTATTACAGTTCGGTTATTGTGATTAAATCGGTTATTACAGTTAAAATTCTTAACTTTTTCAGTTATTCGGTTCGGTTACGGTTATGAGATTTGTATAACCAAGCCGACCGATTAACTGAAATTAAACCCTAATTTCACTTGATATATATATATATATATATATATATATATATATATATATATATATATATATATATATATATATATATATATATATGAGCTTCAAAATCCTAAATAAGTATATATGCTTCAAAACCCTAACTTCCACCCACTCCAGCCGCCGACTCATAAAATCCCAAAATCCCAAAACCTTCGCTGTTGGACAATTATGACCCATATCATCACTATTTGTACAGAACATGGTGTTGTTGTACAAATTAACTATGTGACAAATGAAATTGTTCTTTTATCATTTGTAATTGGTTTACCGAGATACATAAATGATAAAAGTCCATATGATTAGTACCGGATTTATAAGATATGAGACAATATTAATCCACTAAGGTTTAATCATTAAATATCTCTAGTCGTAGTATTATCGAGACTGGACATCGATAATGCGGAATAGATTAGTATTGTACTTGTGCGCATTATGGAGGCATAATGGCATAGTTCTTATATATTTGAGTATTGGATACTAATGCAAGTGTAATATGAGGTTTTTTTTGTCGATGGTACGGAAACAGCTTCGCTCTGGATAGACCCCTCGGAATCCCATTGGTAGTATGACTATGTGTCTATGGGAGTCCGAATCAGGGTAGGTGTATTTGGTTGTCCGGGGCTTTAACAGGTTCTGTGTACGCCTCTTCAGGGTATACTGAGAATCGTAGTGTATTGGGTGTGATGTCAAGATGGAAGTATCACTTCAGTCATATGGAGATGATGATCACGCAGGATACGGAACTGGTACTCTTGTATGCTGTAGCTATCAGGATAATATGACAAGGTCATGATTATCCGATTATAGAGACTAGTTGCTAGTGATCTGATATATGCTTCGTACGAGGCAGACACAATTCCAGCCCGAGGGCTAGCATGTGACATCTGATACTGGATATATGCTTCGTACGAGGCAGACACAATTCCAGCCCGAGGGCTAGCATGTGACATCTGATACTGGATCGTAATACGCAATACTACGTATGCTACGCCTGAAAAAATTACATATTCCTTTAAAAAATATTTCTGGAGAATTGGGTAGGCACGATGCTTTGCTAGAAGCCAACCATGTCTTGTAAATCGGTAAGAACGTGGTACCGGGTACGCACGTATTCGGATAGTCCGATGACCATATTTACTGCCAACATATACAAGGATCTCTTGGGTCGCTTCCTGAAGATTCACCGTTGAGATTATGAAAGAGAAAATTAATCTGGGATTAATTACGGCAATAAATTAATCTTGGATTAATTAAAAGAGAAAGAATTAATGTGGGATTAATTGCGTCGAGAATTTATCTGGGATTAAATTCGTCGAGAAGAGAGAACGCGATTAATTTAGAATTAATCGGTAAAATAAATTTAATAGTTAAATTAGATTTTACTATTTAATTTATTTAATTGGGCTAAAATAATATATTGGATATATTAATTGAAATTAGATTTCAATGCAGATTTAAAATTGGATTTTAATTCAAGCGAATGAATTAATTTAGAATTAATTCGCCAGCGACTTTCGTAATAATTTTGCGAGGCATTATTATTTAATTATATTGGATTTAATTATGTCGCAACTGAAAATTCGTTTAATTGGATTAAACGAACCCGAGCCCGAAGTGTGTTGAGTAAGCCCACTTGAATTTTGAATTTAAAGTGGGGCCCACCAACTTACATCAAATGTCTTCACAAGATTGATGGTGGTAGTTGAATGCATTTAATGAATCTTACACAACACACTTTTGACTTTTGCTTTTTGAAAAGTATATACATTTTTTTTTGGAAAAAGAAATCGGTAATTGTTTTTAGAAAACAAAAAACACAAAAACTCTTCTCTCTTTTTCTCTACCATGGTCGAAACTTTGAACCTTGGAGGGGAAAATTTTCTTTCAATTTTTTGTTCTTGCTAGCACATCAAGGAGTGGATCAAGGTGACAGGGAAACTCACCCAAGTGTTGGAGACACTCAAGAGGACTTGGAGCTTCCACTAAAATGCATAAAAAGTTTTGAATTCATTCGATCAATGTGAGTATTTTTCGCAACTCTTTTGATTTTATTCACACACAAATCACTCTTAGACGATCTTGGCATGTTCTAGGAACACTTACAATGGTATCAGAGCCATCTAAGTTTGATTTGGAAATCTAGGTTTCTAAACTTTAATTTGGGAATTTTGTGTTTGAAGCTTGATTTTCTTAAATTGATGGTTGGTTGAGTTTATATGATGTTGAATTGGATTTGTGCATCATTGATTTTGTGAAAAATGTATTAGATTAATTTTCCCCAAATTCACATGCTTGGCCGAAAGTTACCCTAGGTTGCTCATGGTAGAATTTTTGAAATTTGACATTTGGATGTGTTGATTGCATGATATAAATATTGAATATTGATTTAAATTGGATTGAAATCAAATTGAATGATTTTTGTTGCCATTGCCGTGAGATGATAAGCATGTTATATTGAATTATTTTGCTTTAATTTGTGTTGGACATGAATTAAATGTTAAACATGATTAATTGAATTAATTAGTGTTTTGGAAGCGTTAGATTAATTAATTAATTATGGTAATTACACTTGAATTGAATTAATTTGTAATTTGGAATAATGAGTTAATTTAATTTATTGTATTTGGGCTTAATGGGCTTGGTTGAGCAAAGTTTGGTTTAGGATAATTGGTTGGATCCAATTGGGCCAAAAACCATTTCCATAAAGTCCAAATATGATAATTGGGCCTAAATTAATTTTTGGCATATGGTTATTCCTAATTGGGCATTGGCATCTTGGGTTTTGACCCATAATTGCCAAAGCCCATGCCTTAAGAATTAATTGAAAGCCCATTGGACTTTAATTGAATAGTATTAAATACTAATTGGACCTTTGAGACCCGTTAAGATTGGATTTGGAATCCAAGTCTAAAAGGCACTATTGAAAGTGTAATTATTTAATTTGGAATTAAATATTAATTAGTATTGGATACAATTTAAATTGGATTTAAAATTGTAGTTAGATATAATTCAAGAATACTTACTTTGAGTATTTATTCTTAAACGAGTTGGACTCGCGCAAATCAAATAGTTGTTTGAACATTGGATGGTAACTAATAAAAGATTAATTAATTGGATTAGATTGATTGATAACATGTTTTGTGTGAATACTTGGATGTATGTATGAATAATGTATATCATATGGATATTAGAAGGGTGAGGGCAATTTTGGAAATTGTTGTAATAAATTTATAATTTATTAAATTGGACCTGCGTGTCCAGCCTATTACCTCTTTTCTCATTGTATTTCTCTTCTCACCAATTCCCCTCAATGTAAATGAGGTTTCTTTAGAAGTATTATGTATTGGTAGAACTATGAATAGTGCTAGCGGGAGAGAGGAAATGGAGAGATTTGTTCTAGGAACAAGTTGGTTGTATATCCATCTGCATATCATTATTAAATTTTATCGCGCCTTATTATGCTTTTAGAATGCATGCTTAAGGGTGTATGATGAGACCTAATCAAATATAATAAATTGGTTGCCAAATCGCGACAAAAACCCTCATTTTATATTAAGCGTTTTTCCTTCCATTGAGTGATTCTCTCCCAAGATCCAAGATTGGCATTGGTTTGTTGGCCAAAGTCAAGAGCTTTGTCCATCGCAGATGTGTTTGAATCACGAAAGCTTTGTTCCATATCGTACATCTTGGGCAAGTTGTGATTTGTTGGCCAAAGTCAAGGTCAGTTCTTATTCATCGACCTCGATTACGAAGCTTTCCCACCGTCAATGGGTCAGGCTTAACTGGTTTCATTAAGCTTGTTGAGCCAAAGCCAAGGCTTAGTTGATTCAGAGGAAAAATGTTGGGCAATATATTGGATATATTGGCATATATTGGATATATGTTTCAAACTTGGAGGTCCACCTACTAGATCTAGGAATTGGATGGGATCCAATTGATCTTAGAGATCTACATAGTTAAGTTTCATACAATTTGTTGGCCAAAGTCAAGGTTGTGTGTTATTTAACGGGATCCTAGCCCACTAGGAAACTAGGTTTCCCGAGTACTCCATAGAGGGTTAGAGGCTCGCCGAAAAATAGTGGGAGGCAAGTATTAAATTTGCAATTTCGTTTAGATACTTGCCAATACACGCTCATTTCTTTTTCGTCATTAAAAAAAAATTATATATATTAGTTGGACTAATATTCAATTGTTGTTTTAAATTAAACAGTTGGATTGTATTCAAACTACTTCATTTATAGTTGATTATATAATTGGATTATAGTAATCAATATATTTGAATTTAACCAATCAAATAGTAGTTGATTTTAGTTTAGACTATAGAAATCATTATATTCGATTGTACCCGAAATTGTTGATTGGATAGTTGGACTATTGGAATCAAGATAACTGAAAGATTATCGTTTAAAACATAATCTTGGGTGAAAATGTCTTTAAGCGGCTTCAATTTTCAAATTGGGAATAAAACCTCAAGATAGTCCTGAGAGCCGAGAAGTTACTTTATTTGACAGAGTGACATCTCGGGCCCGAGCCTAGAGTTGAGCAAATAGTGGAGCATGAGCTTTGGAAGACTCATGGTGATGATAACTTTAGTGCTCAATCCGCTATGCTTGCCGCAATGACTCCTTAATTTCTTCGTCAGAACTAATGATTAGATCCTTATAGTATGATATTGAAATTGAAGGATCTTCATAGATCTATTCTTAGATCTTAGAAGTACTGATTGCAAAAGATAACTCTTGGATAGTTAATGGCTATGCTCAAGGAGACAGAGCCAGAGCTTGCAAAAAGGGCAAGAAACTTAAGAACGCATCTTACTTCGACATCGACATCCCAGAAGGCCAAGGATTGGCCAAAGACTTCTGGAGGTGTGAAGAAAAGGGGTAAAGACTAAATCGTCATAGTCTTCTAGGAAGACAAATGACATGTCCCAAGATGTCTGCATAAATTGTGGCAAACGGGGTCACTAGAAGCGTGACTGCCGTATGGACAAGGCAGACATGAAGGAAGTGAAGACGGGCAAGGCTCCGACTTCAGGTATATTTGTTATAAACATGTCCAATGCTGGTTTTAAAACTGGATTTTAGATACTGGATGTGGTATATAAACATATGTACTGATGTGCGGGATCTGCTGATTAGCAGGAGACTGGCTTCAGTTGAGATCGACCTATGAGTCGGAAACGGGACGAGAGTCGCTGTTTTGGCTGTGGGAACCTAAGTTTTGGAACTGCCATTTGGGCATGTACTTAAATTAGGAGACTGTTATAATGTATCTAGTTTGACTAGGAACATTATCTATGTATCTAGTTTAACCCGTTGCGGGTATACCTTTATATTCCGATACACAAGGTGTTTTGTTTATAAAGATGATATTGAGATAAGCACATTCAATGTGAATAACAGTATTTATATTTAGAATATAAATGAATCTCAAACATATAATATGACAAACATAAGCTCAAACTGAATAAATCTGTTGAGACTTAAAAGTGGCATTATTGTCTGGGATACATTAACAAGACTCGTATATCCATACTTTCGAAGAGTGTTACTAGGACAGATTTGATTCTAATTCAAATGATGTCTACGGATCTAGTTTATTAGGTAAAGTGCCTAAAACACCTTTTACTCGGTAAAAGTGCAAGTGCCACCGATCTGTTACCCCTCGTTCATAGTGACGTAAGTGGGCCCATGTCTAGCTAGGCTAGAAGTGGATATGAATACTTTGTAACCTTTACGGATGTGGCATCGCGTTACGGTTATGTGTATCTTATGAAACATAAGTCAAAAAATTTTGAGTAATTCAAAGAGTTTCGACACGAAGTAAGAAAACAGACCGATAAAAGTATTAAAAACATTATGGTCGGACCATAATGTAAAATACTTAAACATATGAGTTTCAAGATTACTTGAAAGAGTATGGTATTCTTTCACAGTGGACTCCTCCTGGAACACCTCAATTTGACGGTGTTTCCGAACAGAGAAACCGAACTTTGTTGGACATAGTAAGGTTAATGATGAGTCACTCTGAGCTACCAATTTCCTTCTGAGGATACACACTATAGAGTGCAATACTTATTTTGAATAAGGTTCCATGAAAATCTGCTAGACAGACTTTATATTAGATATGAACAGGAAAGAAACCGGGTTTCTCATTCCTGAAGATTTGGGAATGCTGGGCATACGTTTCGATGATACCAAACTAGAACCCAAATCGGATAATTGCCTATTTGTAATTGGTTCTCCTAGGGAAACCAAAGTATAGTACTTATACAGCTCACAAGAGAACAATGTAATTGTTGTTCTCCATGCAGCTTTTCTAAGAGGAATTCCTATATGCAGTGGTAAGTGGGAGGAAAGTAAAACTCGATGAAAATCGGAGTAATACTATTCCAGGCACCGAGTCCTCACGGAACACCAACAGTTCATCAGGGATGAAACTGTACCAATAATCTTCGAATACACAAGAACCGCGTAGGTCGGAGAGAGTCAGAAAACAACCTGGGAGGTATGGGTTTCTGATCTCACCTTATGTAGATATTAATATTATTGAGGAAGATGAACCGGCTACGTATGAGGAAGTGATACTAGTACAGAACATGGTGTTGTTGTACAAATTAACTATGTGACAAAGGAAATTTCTCTTTTATCATTTTTAATTGGTTTACCGAAATATATAATGATAAAAGTCCATATGATTAGTACCAGATTAATAAGATATGAGACAATATTAATCCTAAGGTTTAATCATTAAATATCCCTTGTCGTAGTATTATCGAGACTGGACATTGATAATGCGGAATAGATTAGTATTGCACTTGTACGCTTTATGGAGGCATAATGGCATAGTTCTCATATATTTGGGTATTAGATACTCATGTAAGTGTAACATGAGGTTCTGTTTACCGATGGTACGGAAATAGCTTCGCCCTGGATAGACCCCTCGGAATCCCATTGGCAGTATGACTATGAGTCTATGGGAGTCCGAATCAGGGTAAGTGTATTTGGTCTTAACCTGAGACTTGCATCGCTAATACTTGCGACAATCAGTATATTTTGGTTTTGATCGTCCAAGGCTTTAACAGGTTCTATGTACGCCTCTTCTGGGTATTTTTTAGAATCGTAGTGTATTGGGTGTGATGTCAAGATGGAAGTATCACTTCAGTTATATGGAGATGATGATCACGCAGGATACAGAACTGGTACTCTTGTATGCTGCAGCTAACGAGATAATATGACAAGGTCATGATTATCCGATTATAGAGACTAGTTGCTAGTGATCTGATATATGTTTCGTACGGGGCAGACATAATTCCAGCCTCAGGCCTAGCATGTGACATCTGATTCTGGATCGTAATACGCAATACTACGTATACTACGCCTACGTGACAAAGATTACATATTTCTTTAAAGAATATATCTGGAGAATTGGGTAGGCACGATGTTTTGCTAGAAGCCAACCATGTCTTGTAAATCGGTAAGAACGTGGTACCGGATACGCACGTATTCGAATAGTCCTATGACCGTATTTACTTTACTGCAACATATACAGGGATCTCTTGGGTCGCTTCCCGAAGATTCACCGTTGAGATTTGACTCGAACAGAAAATTAATCTGGGATTAATTATGAAAGAGAAAATTAATCTGGGATTAATTACGGCAATAAATTAATCTGGGATTAATTAAAAGAGAAAGAATTAATCTGGGATTAATTGCGTCGAGAATATATCTGGGATTAAATTCGTCGAGAAGAGAGAACGCGATTAATTTAGAATTAATCTGTAAAATAAATTTAATAGTTAAATTAGATTTTACTATTTAATTTGTTTAATTGGGCTAAAATAATATATTGGATATATTAATTGAAATTAGATTTCAACGCGGAATTAAAATTGGATTTTAATTCAAGCGAATGAATTAATTTAGAATTAATTCGCAAGCGACTTTCGTAATAATTTTGCGAGGCACTATTATTTAATTAAATTGGATTTAATTATGTCGCAATGGAAAATTCGTTTAATCGGATTAAACGAACCCACCAATTTCTTTTTCCAAAAAAAAATGTATATACTTTTCAAAAAGCAAAAGTGATTAGTGTGTTGAGCCAGCCCACTTGAATTTTGAATTTAAAGTGGGGCCCACCAACTTACATCAAATGTCTTCACAAGATTGATGGTGGTAGTTGAAAGCATTTAATGAATCTTACACAACACACTTCTGACTTTTGCTTTTTGAAAAGTATATACATTTTTTTCGGAAAAAGAAATTGGTAATTATTTTTAGAAAACAAAAAACACAAAAAATCTTCTCTATTTTTCTCTACCATGGCCGAAACTTTGAACCTTGGAGGGGAAAATTTTCTTTCATTTTTTTTGTTCTTACTAGCACATCAATGAGTGGATCAAGGTGATAGGGAAACTCACCCAAGTGTTGGAAACACTCAAGAGGACTTGGAGCTTCCACCAAAATGCATAAAACGTTTTGAACTCATCCGATCAATGTGAGTTTTTTCCGCAACTTTTTTGATTTTATTCACACACAAATCACTCTTAGACGATCTTGGCATGTTCTAGGAACACTTACATTCACATCTTGAGAGTTGAGACCTAAAGGTGCAACATCATTTCTTTTGTTTAAAAACTTTGATTTTTCTCTTTCTAAGCCTCATGCGACGACTTTAAAACTTGTTAATGTTTCGTATTTGCATATATTTTTGAATTTTGATTAGGTGAGGTACTTACAGCTTTAAAATGATTGTGTGTTTTATGTGTTTCGTATTTGCAGATATTTTTAATTAGGTTAGGTATTTGATTTGTGTTTCTTTTGTGGTGTTATGTCGAGCATCTGGTAGCCGCTGCTCTCTCCAGATACTACCAGAAAGGCCAAAAGCCATACATATGTTCATCATCTTCTTCAATTCAATGGATTTTAACGCCAGTCTATTTTCTTCTTCTTCTTGTTCTTCATCTTCTCTGATTGCTCTCCATCGATCTAAACTCATCGATTCCGATTTTACCCCTACTATTTGACTTATATCTATAGACAACAGTGATGGAGTTTTTTTTCCCCTCTTGACTTGGGGATCAAAAGGCATTTTTACTGGTTAATAATCGAATTAACCAAAACCGATCGAAATATAATGGTTAATTGGTTAATAGTTATGTGTCATAATATGGTTAAATCAGTTACACATTTACTTAACCGAAAAATTTTGGTTCGGTTAAAAAATCAAGGATTATCGACCGAACCGACCGATGCACACCCCTATCAGACGTAAATTCCGTAGCCGAATCTGAATGGACGGTAGTATGATCTGTACTTGGGATACAACTCCACGTGCCACTCGGCAAATACTCATATATGCGTGATTAACTCCTCTTCTTTTGTTTGTTATTATTAATTGACGTTTTTCCTGCTTTTGATTGTTTATTGTTTATAATTTCCGTTATCGCATCTCGTATTTCTTAATTTAATATGCTTTTTATTGTGATTATTATTTTGTTTGGGTATGCTATTATATTTTTATTCGCTTTTATGGATGATTACATTAAGACTTGGCTATACCATTATGTGAACATGTCCATTATACTAGCATAAGTAAGGGACCATTCCGAACCCAACAGTTTGTAGTCTTCCCTTGCGAGGGGTGAGTGCGTCCTTAAATCTTTCCCAGTTCACACTGGGTGGCGACTCTTTTATTCTCTAGTTTAGTCCCCCACGGGCTAATCCGTACTCTTTACGAGCTGTGAGCCTAACAGTGTCGTGGTCGCCGAACATCATAGGCATAGCGGTAAACCCCGCTTTGCTCCTACAATATATAATAAATATAATTACCAAAAATTAAAATCCTATTTTTTAGAGAGATTAAACTTAAATTAATTAAGTGAGAGTGATTCAAATATAAGAAAAAATAAAGAGAGATAACACCCCGCCAGAGGCAGGATGCTACCAGTAGGAGACAAGATTAACCATCTCCATAAGCCTTCAAATTTATAGAAAATTTGACATGATGTATCCTAAAACTGGACAACCTAGATCACAGTCCAACATCAAAATGAAATCTAAGAAAAATATCAAACAAACAAAAGGACCTCAGTTCCACACAAAACACATCAAAATCAACCCTTAAGGGCTCCGTGCCCACTTCATCTACCAACACTCTAGGGCTCCGTGCCCACAACATCATATACAAATCAAAAATTTTACTTAATAAATACATAACATCGTGCTCATCACGAAGATTAATATAATAATAATATATCATAAACCTCTAAGACTTTCTCCTATGACACTTGCGAGGGTGACTGCCGCTTGGGTGATCCGCGTCTCGAGCATGACCTCCATAGTTGTCGTGGTTGACCAATCTGGAAGCCATTATACAAAACTAGCAAACTAGTTTAGTGTGAGTTTTAAAACTCAGTAAACACTCTCATACTACAAACAAAACATACAAGTCAAGCAGATCAGCAGTTTATCAGAATTACTAAATTATTACAAGTTCAAATTTATCAATTTTTTTTATTATCCTTATACTTTACCATGTCAAATTCTCATATCTGCATATTCACATATATGCCAATCTATTAACCAAACATTCAAATCACACAAGGCAAAAAGAATATCACAAAATAGGTCATTTTACATCGAAGCCATTTCAATCATAAGAAATATGAAGTCATATACTTCAACTTTATTACAAATGCTCATACTTGGAATATCCTTCAATCGATATGTCAAACAACCTTCCATCATTTCAAAACAAACTTTATTCCATTACGATAATCTTACGTTAGCTTAACATTCATGACTTATACATTTTCACGCATATCAGTTCAGAAGTCATAGCCCACTTCTCTTACATTAATGCAAATCCAATCTCAGAATTCTACAACACATTATCAAAATTCACAAACACATTCAGTCTCTCTCATAATGTACGTACATATAATAACAAATGTAGCAAACACGCTTATAACTTCTTATATTCATGCCAGTTTTCAAGTCATTCATTTATTCCACAATAGCACACACAGTCCATACAAATCATGGATTCTGTCACACACGGATACACTCAAACATACATACAGTCATCATGCAACCAATAATAAAGTATACATAACATCCAATACATCACAAAGTATATAACCAAACAATATATACATATGGTTGGCTTACACATATAATGCTCGAATGAGATTTATTACCTATTTTAGAATATGTATGAGATGAATTCTATCCAAATGGATCCCTAACCAGCTCGACTACTACACCACGAGATTTCAACCAATCAAACATACACACATGCGCACATATCACGTGACTTAAACTTATCACACGATTTCACATACACAAGTGTTGAGTTTCAATCAAGTCCCAAGATCATAAATCATGCATAAAAACGAGTAGAATACAACCAAATGAGGTGCGGAAAAACTCACATGGATCGGTAGAGATGCATCAAAGATGGACCAAATGCGCACTTTATGTTTCTGCCTCCATCAAGCTCGGTTTTGGGCCTTCTTGAACTGCAGTGGACTGCACGGTGGGGGCTGTTTTGATGCTCCAAAAATCGGCCATGAAAGACTCTATTGAAGCCCCAAGCTTCAAGCTTTCCAAGCTCACAAATTCGTTTCCCTATCACCATAATATAACCCATGTGTGTGCTAGCACTACTCTTCTTCATTTGCTTCTCAAAATTTCGGTCAAACCAGAAATTTTTGGAGAAGAAATCGGCTTGAAGCCGTGAGAAGAGGAAGATGAAAAGAGAGGGAAAAGAGAAGTGCGTGAGTGTGGTTAGATAGAGAGAGAAAGTGAAAGCTTTACTTATATATTATTTTATTTTCACAAATAAAATCAAATACAAAAAGCTTTTTCATTTACCAAAAGTAAAAGTCAAAAAGCAAAAAGCAAAAGTTGCTTTTTCAACTTCTACATCAATCACTCAATCAAGTGACAACATGTCATATCACTCAAAGTGACATTTGATTCGACGCTTGATGTGACGAGCGATTTGACGCACGATTTGACTTGCGTGCCGCACTCGAATTCGAAATGCGAATGCGCTCGCAAATAATCCCGGGCTCGGGTTCGCTAATTCCAAATTAACGAATTTTCCGTTGCGTCATAATTAAATGATTACGCCTAGCGATATCACTATTTACGTCGCTAACGAATTAATTCTAAATTAATTCGTTCGCCCGAATTAAAATCTAATTTTAATTCCGCGTCGAAATCCAATTTCTTATAATATATCGAATATATTATTTTATCGATTAATTCCAAATTAATCGTTCTCTCTCTTTAACGATATTTTATCCGAGATAAAATATCTCCGCAATTAATCCCAGATTAATTTTCTCTCTCTTCTAATTAATCCCAGATTAATTAAAGTGCGAGTCATACGTCATCGGTGAATCTTCAGGAAGCGACCCATGAGATCTCCGGATATGTTGGCAGTAAATACGGTCGTCGGACTATCCGAACACGTAAGTACCTCGTACTACGTTTGTACCGATTTACAAGACAAGGTTGGCTTCTAGCAAAGCGCCATGCCTACCCAATTCTCCAGAAAAATTCTTACAGGAATATATATAGATCTGTATCAAGCGTAGTATACCGTAGTATTGTGTATATCAGCCCAGTATCGGATAGTCACGTGCTAGGGCTGGGGCTGGATAAGTGTCTGCCCCGTCCGAAGCACATGTCGGATGTCTGGTAACTAGTCTCTATAATCGGATATGTATGACCTAGTCATAATATCCCGATGGTTGCGCAACACTTAAGAGCACTAATACCGTATCATGCGTGACATCATCTCCACTATGACTGGAGTGATACTTCCGTCTTGACATCACACCCAATACACTACGACTCTCTGATAAACCCAGAAGTGGTGTACGCAGAACCGGTTAAAGCCCTGTACCACCAAGACCAAAGTCTATCGATTATCGTAAGTATTAGCGATGTAAGTCTCAGGTTAAGACTTTACACACCTACCTTGATTTCGGCCTCCCATAGACACATAGTCATAATACCAATGGGATTCCGAAGGGCCTATCCAGAGCGAAGCTGTTTCCCGTACCATCGGTGAAACACATCCTCCTATCGCACTTGCATAAGTATCCAATACTTATATATATGAGAACTATGCCGTTGTGCCCTCACAACGCGCACAAGTGCAATACTAGCCTATTCCGCATTATCGATGTCCTATCTCGATAATACTCCGGCTAGGGATATTTAATGATTAATCCTTCGTGGACTGATACTGTCTCATATCATTCTCAATCCAGGAACTAATCATAGGGACCTCTCTTCATTTTTATATCCATGGTGATCTAATCACAAATGATGAGAGTGCAATTTCCTTGTTACATAGTTAATTTGTACAACAACACCATGATCTGTACAAATAGTGACGCTATGGGTCATATTATCCAACAATCTCCCACTTGGCACATAGCCAGTCACTCAAGTGTCCCACATCCAAACTATGAACGGTTCGCTCAAATTGCTGAGGAAAGGTTTTCGTCAGCGGATTTGCTTAATTATCGTCTGACGCGATTTACACGATCATCACATCGCCACGATGTATGATCCGAACGAATCAGATGATATAGAAGTATATATCTGGATCGTCGATGAGACCTTTAATTCCTTAGCCTGTGCTGACGCCTAGCTCAGCTGCTAAAAGAACTATATCTAATCTAATTAGATTTATTTTCGATCCAAATGGCTTCTATTGCTGCCTCAGCTGCAGCAATAATCTGCATTTGTTGTTTATTCGGCAACAGTTATCTTGCTCGGAAGATTTCCAGCTCACTGTCCCAGTGTTCAAACTTTATAGTACCACAATATTTACCGGTTTGGAAACTTGCAGCAGTGATCCTAGTCACTTCAATTTCTCCTACTCCATAATTTAAGACAGCATCTTTAGTTCTCTAAGATACTAATAGATATCCTTAACTTCAATCCAATGACTATCACTTGGATTGTCCTGATTGTGACTCCATATGCTCAAAGCGTATGAGACACCATATCAAGTACATTTTAAATGTACAATTTCCAGAGAGTGTTAACAAACTCCAAATCTATCCCAGTAGATCTTTATTCCTCGAATAAAGGTTGTTACTCCCCCAGAATTCTACGGAGAATTTCTATTGAAAACAAGCTTTCATCAATTGCTATATGGGAATTTCACTGTCAGTGCGCTCTCCCACTAACCTCCTTATATACACAAGAATTATTTCGTTTTGAGTCAAATCATAAACCATTATGATTATTTCAAAACGACAGTTCCAAGAACCTTATGCTTGTTTCAATCCAAACATGGATCGAATAACCCGCAAACCTCGTTTGTTTGGTTATACAAAATCGTCAGAATGTTATAAACATTCTCCAAAAGGTTTCCTTTTCAGGAAAGCGATTTTGATCTGCAACTGACACATTTCATAAATGAAATATGCAGTTATCAACAAGCATCTTCAAAATGGATTTACCACGGCAACAGGTAAAAGGTTGAACCGTTTTAACACAATGTTGATAACGATACCTTTCCGTCAAAAGCCCAGCTTTGTATGTTGGTATGTTGTCTTCCATGTAAGTCTTCCTTGAAGACGTTTAATGTACCAATAGGCACAATGCCTTGTGGTACAACAACTAGTATTCAATAGTTGTTATACATGAAATCCTTTCGGATTCATGGCACTTTGCCATAATAGGGAGTCGATACCTCGTATCACTTCCTCAAACGTAGTCGGTGGATATACCTTCATAAGATTGACATCTTTATGAGGTTAGATCAGAAACCCATACCCTAGGTCGTTTTCTGACTCTATCTGATCTACCCAGTTCTTGTGTATTCGAAGATTAATGGTATAAATTCATCATTGATGAACTATATGTGTTCCATTAGGAATAGGTGCCTTGAATAGTATTACTACTCCGATTTTCATCGAGTTTTACTATCCTCCCACTTACCACTGCATATCGGTATTCCTTTCAGGAAAAACCGCATGGTGAGCAACAATCACATTGTCTCATGTGAGATTTATAAGTACTATACTTATGGTTTCCCTTAGGATAACCTATATTGGCACTTATCCATTTGGGTCCTTAGTTGGTATCATCCAAACGTTATGCCTGGCATACCCAAATAGTCAGGAATGAGAAACCCGGTTTCTTTCCCGTTCATATCTAATATGTAATATGTCAAACAGATTATTAGGAACCTTATTCTAAATAAGTTATTGCACTGCTTATCTGTATCCATTGAAGGAAATGGTAGCTCAGAGCGACTCATGATAGCCTTATCATGTCTAACATGATTCGGTTAATCCGTTCGGACACACCGTCACTTTGACGTGTTCCGGGAGGAGTCCTCATTTGAAAGAATACTATACTCTTTCAAGTATAAGAAGAACTTATTGCTTAAGTATTTTCTGTTGGACAAAATGACCCATAGTGTCACTATTTGCACAGATCATTGTGTTGTTGTAGCAAATTAACTATGTAACAAGGAAATTGCACTCTCGTCATTTGTGATTAGATCACCTTAGATATATAAATGAAGAGAGGTCCCTATGATTAGTTCCTGGATTGAGATGATATAGACAGTATCATCAGTCCACGAAGGATTAATCATTAAATATCCCTAGCCGTAGTATTATCGAGACTGGACATCGATAATGCGGAATAGGCTAGTATTGCAATTGTGCGCGTTGTGAGGGCACAACGGCATAGTTCTCATATATATAAGTATTGGATACTTATGCAAGTGCGATAGGAGGTTGTGTTTCACCGATGGTACGGGAAACAGCTTCGCTCTGGATAGACCCTTCGGAATCCCATTGGTATTATGACTAGGTGTCTATGGGAGGCCGAAATCAAGGTAGGTGTGTATAGTCTTAACCTGAGACTTACATCGCTAATACTTACGACAATCGGTAAACTTTGGTTTTGGTGGTGGGGGATCTTAACTGGTTCTGTGTTCACCTCTTCTGGGTTTATCAGGAATCGTAGTGTATTGGATGTGATGTCGAGATGGAAGTGTCACTCCAGTCATAATGGAGATGATGTCACGCAGGATACGGTATTAGTGCTCTTAAAAAGTGATGCGCATCCAATCGTGATATTATGACCAGGTCATGAATATCCGATTATAGAGACTAGTTACCAGACATCCGATATGTGTTTCGGACGGGGCAGACACTTATCCAGCCCCAGCCCTAGCACGTGATTATCCGATACTGGGCCATATGCACAATACATTAGTATACTACGCTTGATACAGATCTAGATATTCTTTGATGAATATGTCCGGAGAACCTGGGAAGACTTGGTGCTTTGCTAGGAGTCGACCTTGTCTCGTAAATCGGTAGAAACGTAGTACTTGGTACGTACGTGATTCGGATACTCCGACGATCGTATTTACTGCCAGATTATCCGGGGATCTCATGGGTCGCTTCCCGATAATCCACCGATGACGCACAACTCGCACTCTTGAATAATCTGGGATTATAATAGAAGAGAGAGAAATTAATCTAGGATTAATAACGGAGATATTTTATCCGGGATAAAATGTCGTCTAAAGAGAAGAAACGATTAATTTGGAATTAATCGATGAATTAATATATTCGATATATTAAATGAAATTAGATTTCGACGCGGAATTAAATTAGATTTTAATTCGGGCAAACGAGTTAATTCAGAATTAATTCGTTAGCGACGTAAATAATAATTTCGCCAGGCGTATTATTTATTTAAATTCGATTGAATTAACGTCGCGACGTAAGCTCGGTATTTCGGAAATATCGAACCCGAACGCGTGAGTGCACGTGGGCCCACTTTCATTTGGAAACGTGTGGGGCCCACATGACACATGTCATTCTAATGCTTTGCATGTAGATAGTGTACAATGCACTCAATGTCATTGCATGGAGTTTGAGTGTTTGACACTCTAAGCCATTGCATGCATGTGTTGTGTCATAAATTTATTATTAATTTAATAAATTATGGCATAAATATAAATTGATTTTGGTAAATCATTTTAATTAACATAACACAACTTCTTCTCTCTCAAATTCTCTCTTCCTCTCACGGCAATGGTGGCCATTTCTTCACTGGTTTTGAACCAGTTTGGGCGTGAGTTAAAGGGAAGCAAGAGTGGTTTCTCATGGTGAGAAATCAAGTGCTAGCACACTACAAGTCTTGCGAAGGTGGTAGGGAGGTTCCCCCATGAGACGGGATCCATCCGACGTAGATTGGAGCTCCGTTTCTTCACTCAACTTTCTGTTTTTGTAGGCAGTGGACTGTTGCAGTTTGGCGTGAAGGGCAGTACGTTTTTGGCCTTCATTCGTCTCCAAATCGACATAACCGATCAATGTGAGTATTCCGCTACCTCCGTTGATGTATTCATGCATGTTTCATGTCTTGTTATTGATCTTGGGACCTTAGATTAAACCAACAATGGCATCATGAGCTAAAGTTGCAAGCATGAAATTTGTAGGGCTTAAAAATTTGGGTAAATGTTTGTTGAGCATGATTTGAATGAATTGTTTGTTTGAGTATGCTTATAACATGTTTAAATTCATTTTGGTTGGACTAATTTGATGAAAATAGATTTGGAATTATTTTCCCCAAACTTGTCACCTGGCCGAATGTATATTGATTTGGAATCATTGGAATTTTGTTGATTTTGATTCATTGGATGAGTTAAAATCATGTAGGATGATGTTAATTTAATGTCAATTGGATTGTACTTTGAATTGAACATAAACCCTAAATTCCATACCTTGGCCGAATGTGAAATGCCCTAAATGTCTTGGTAATTTTGATTTTATGAACATTGGATGTGTATGAAATCATTCGGGAAGTAATACGTTGTCGATTGTGTAATTAATCGGATTGAATTCAAATCGGACAAAAAAACCTTCCTTGGCCGAGACTTAGCAAGCATGTTTATGGGTTTGATTTTTCATTATGTGTGTTTGACATGTTGATAATGAATTAAGCATGATTAATTGGACTAATTTGGTGCTTCGGAAATATCGATTTAGGTCATTAATCATCGTAATGCACTTTTGGTAATTAAATTGTGAAAATTGGATTTTTGGATTTAATTAATTGGGCCTAATTTTGGAAATTAGAATTTAAGTTGTAATTGGGCCTATTGGGCTTGATTTATCAAGTTTGGTTTAGGCCAAGTGGATTGGATCCAATTGGGCCCAAAACCTTAACCATAAAGCCCAATTGCGACTAATGAACCTTTAAAGTTTAATTGGGCCTAATGGGCCGAAATTGATTTCTAAGGCATTTTGGGTGATTCCACTATTGGGCTTTGGTTGCCGAAGCCCATGCCTAAAGAAATTAATTGAAGCCCATTAGACTTTAATTGAATTGACGTTGGACGTTAATCGGACTTTGAGTCCCGACGCGATTGAATTTGGAATTTAAATCGTAAAGGTTTATTAAATAAAGTGCAATATTTAATTTGGAATTGAATAATGAATTAGTATTAAATACATGTTAAATTTGATTTAATGATGTAGTTTAATTTAATTCATGAATTCGTACTTTGAGTACTTATTCGCAAAAACGAGTTTGACTCGAACAAAATCAAATCGTTGTTTGAACATTGGATGATCACTTAATTATCAGATTAATTAATTTGATTAGATTGATTGATAGCATGCTTGTATGTGTGAATACATGGTTGTGTTGAATGAATAACGTATATCGGATGGATATATTAGTCGGGTGGGCAATTTTGGAATTGTTGTAATAAATTCGATTTATTAAATTGGACCTGCGTGTCCAGCCTTATCACCTTCTTTCTCTTTGTATTCTCTTCTCACCTATTCCCCTCTATGTATATGAGGTTTCTAGAAGTTAGTTAACGGGTAGAAGTAGTACAAGTGCTAGCTTGAGTGAGAAAGAGAGAGATTTGATCTAGGATCAATGTGTAAGTATCCATCCGCATATCGTTATTATTTTATTTCATACTCGCTTTATTATGTATTTAGAATGCATGTTTAAGGGTGTATGATGATGAGACCTTAACAAAGATAATTAAAATTGGTAACCAATTTGCATGCGAAAATCCCTCAACATATATTAAGCAAATATCCTTCCATTGAATGATTCTTGTTCAAGATCCGAAGTTGGCATTGGTTTGTTTTTGACCAAAGTCAAGACCTTTGTCAATCTAGGATGTACTTGAATCATGAGAGTTTTGTTAGATATCGGTGTCTTGTCCAAATCGTGATTTTTATTGGCCAAAGTCAGATCACTTTTTGTCCAATGACATTGATTACGAAACTTTCCTCGTCAATGGGTCCCGCTTAACTGGAATCATTAGGTTTGTTTTTGGCCAAAGCCATGGCCTAGATGATTCAGAGGATAGGGTTAGGAAAATATATTGGATATATTGACATATATATTGTACATATGTTTCGGACTTGGATGTCCACCTAACCGGATCTAGGAATTGGATGAGATCTAATTGATCTGAGAGATCTACCTAGTTAAATAGCATACAGCTTTTTATTGGCCAAAGTCAGGGTTGTGTGTTATTTAATAGGATCCTAGCCCACTAGGAAACACGGTTTCCCGAGTACTCCACAGAGGGTTAGAGGCTCGACGAAAAATAGTGGGAGGCAAGTATTGAATTTGCAACATTCGTTCGAATACTCGCTAAACGCGCTCATTTTATTTTACTCGTCATATTTATTAAAAGTATTAGTTGGACTAATATTTTATGTTGTTTTAAATATATAGTTGGACTATATACAAACTTATTCAATATATAGTTGATTTTATAATTGGATTATAGTAATCAATATAATTGAATTAAAATGATAGTTGATTTTATAAATGGATTATAGTAATCAATATTAAAATTATAGTTGATTAAATAATTGGATTATTGCAATCATTATAATAAATAGTACCTTATTAAAATTGATTAAATAGTTGGACTATTGAAATCAAGATAGAATTGAAAGGTTGAATATTTAAAATATATAATCCTTGGATTAAATGTTTTAAATGATTTAATTTTCAATTGGGAATTAATAATAGGTTAATTTATTTGATAAAATAACTTATTATGACTAAGCCCATTATTAAGCAAATAGTAGAGCATAAAGTCTTTGGAAGATTTATGTAATGATGACTTTAGTGCTTAATTAATATACTTATAATAAATCTATCTTTAGATTTAAAAGTATTAAAATTGCAATTAATAATTCTTGAAGAATGATTTGACTATTCTAGTGGAGAAAAGTCAAAGTTTGCAATTGGGCATGTAGCACAAGGTGCACATCGTTTCGATATTCCGAAACCCAAGGCTTGGCCAAAGGTTTGTGAAATATTGAAAAGGATAATTGTCATATCCCAAAGTGACTACCATTTGGATATGGGACACGAAGGAATTAAAGAAAGGGCGAGGCTCTAACTTTAAAATATTTGTCAAAGTTATGTTCACTACTAGTATTGAAATTGAATACTTAATGTGGTACATAAAATATATGTATTGACGTTCAGAATCCGCTGTGAGCTGGATACTGGCTTCAAGCCGAGATTTCTTTGCGGATTGGAAACGGGACGAAAGTCGCTGTTTCGACCGTAAATACCTAAGTTTGGGAACTACCCTTTGGGCAGGTACCTAAATTAGGAAATGTTATTATGTAACTAGTTTTACTAGAGACATTATCTCTATATCAGTGTTTAATCCAATGCGGATAAAACCTTTATATTCTAGAACACTAAAGTGTTTCATTATATAAAGTTGATACTGAGATAAATACATTGGATGTAAATAACATAATTTATATTTTGAATATAATAAAATCTCAAACATATAAATGACAAATAAATAGCTCAAATTGATTTGATCAATGGAGACTTATTTGTGGCATTGTTGTCTAGGACACAATTAAACAAGACTCGTATATCCGTACTTTTGAGAAGTGGGTACTAGGACTGATTTGACTATTCAAATAAGGTCTACGAATCTAGTTTATTAGGTTAAATACCTAAAATACTATTTACTTGGTAATAGTAAAAGGGCCACCGATCTGTTAGCCCTATTCATGGTGAAGTAAGTGGGCCCATATCTAGCCAGGCTAGATGTGAACGTGAATATTTTCGTGACCTTAACGGATGCAGCATCGCGTTGTGGTTATGTGTTTCTTTTGAAGAACCAGATCGGAAACTTTTGAAGTTTCGACACGAAGTAAATTAACAGATCGGCTATAGTATTATTCCGCCACGGCAAGACCGTAATGGAAAATACTTAAGCAGTAGGTTTCTAATGTACATGAAAGAGTACGGTATTCTTTCATATGAGGACTCCTCCCGAGACACGTCAGTTAGACGGTGTGTTCAAACCAAAAACCGAATTTTTGTTGGACATGATAAAGTTTATCACGAGTCGCTCTGAGCTACTATTTCCTTCAACAGGATATGTATTAACAGTGCAAAACTTATTTGGAATAAGGTTCCATATAAATCTGTTTGACAGATATCATATAAGATATGAACAGGAAAGAAACGTGGTTTCTCATTCCTGATAATTTGGGTATGCCAGGCATACGTTTGGATGATACCAAACTAAAAGACCCAAATTGGATAAGTGTCATATAAGTTATCCTAAGGGAAACCTTAAGTATTGTACTTATATATCTCCACATGAGAACAATGTAATTGTTGCTCACCATGCGGTTTTTCCTGAGAGGAATACCGATATGCAGTGGTCAGTGGGAGGATAGTGATACTCGATGAAATCGGAGTAACACTGTTCAAGGCACGAAGTCCTTAATGGAACACAAATAGTTCATCTATGATGAATCTATACCATTAATCTTCAAATACACAAGAAACTAGTAGATCGGATAGAGTCAGAAAACAGCCTAGGGTATGGGTTTTCTGATCTCACCTCATAAAGATGTCAATCTTATGGTGGTGTACCATCCGACTACGTTTAGAGGAAGTGATACGAGGTATCGACTCCATGTTATGGCAAAGTGCCATGAGTCCGAAATGGACTCCATGTATAACAACTATGTTTGGATACTAGTTGTTGTACCACAAGGCATTGTGCCTATGGTACGTTAACGTCTTCAAGGAAGACATACATGGAAGGCAACATACCAACGTGCAAAGCTAAGCTTTTGACGGAAAGGTATCGTTATCAACATTATGTTAATAACGGTTCAACCTTTTACCTGTTGCCATGGTAAATCCATTTTGAAGATGCTTATTGATAACTATATATTTCATTTATGAAATATGTTAGTTACAAATCAAAATCGCTTTCCTGAAAAGGAAACCTTTTGGAGGATGTTTACAACATCCTGACGATTTTGTATAACCGACAAACAAGGTTTGCGGGTTATTCGATCCATGTTTGGATTGATGCAAGCATATGGTTCTTGGAACTGTCGTTTTGAAATAATCATAATGGTTTATGATTTGATTCAAAACTAAATAATTCTTGTGTATATAAGGAGGTTAGTGGGAGAGCGCACTGACAAGTAAATTCCCATATAGCTATTGTTGAAAGCTTGGCTTTCAATAGAAATTCTCCGTAGAATTCTGAGGAGTAACAACCTTTATTCAAGGAATAAAGATCTACTGGGATAGATTTGGAGTTGTTAACACTCTCTGGGAAATTGTACATTTAAAATGTACTTGTATTGGTGTCTCATACGCTTCAAGCATATGGAGTCACAATCAGGTCAATCCAAGTGACAGTCACTGGATTGAAGTTAAGAACATCTGTTAGTATCTCAGAGAACTAAAGATGCTATCTTAAACTATGGAGAAGGAGAACTTGAAGTGACTGGGATCACTGCTGCAAGTTTCCAAACAATTAAATACTGCGGTACTATAAAGTTTGAACACCGGGACAGTGAGCTGGAAATCTTCCAAGCAAGATAACTGTTACCGAATAAACAACAAATGCGGATTATTGCTGCAGCTGAGGCAGCAATAGAAGTCTTTTGGGTCGAAAATAAATCTAATTAGATTAGATATAGTTCTGTTAGCAGCTGAGCTAGGCGTCAGCACAGGCTAAGGAATTAAAGGTCTCATCGACGATCCAGATATATACTTCTATATCATCTGATTCTTTCGGATCATACATCGTGGCGATGTGATGATCGTATAAATCGCGTCAAACGATAATCGAACAAATCCACTGACGAAAACCTTTCCTCAGCAATTTGAGCGAACTGTACATAGTTCGGGTGTAGGACACTTGAGTGACTCGCAATGTGCCAAGTGGGAGATTGTTGGACAAAATGACCCATAGCGTCACTATTTGCACAGATCATTGTGTTGTTGTAGCAAATTAACTATGTAACAAGGAATTGCACTCTCGTCATTTGTGATTAGATCACCTTAGATATATAAATGAAGAGAGGTCCCTATGATTAGTTCCTGGATTGAGATGATATAAGACAGTATCAGTCCACGAAGGATTAATCATTAAATATCCCTAGCCGTAGTATTATCGAGACTGGACATCGATAATGCGGAATAGGCTAGTATTGCACTTGTGCGCGTTGTGAGGGCACAACGGCATAGTTCTCATATATATAAGTATTGGATACTTATGCAAGTGCGATAGGAGGTTGTGTTTCACCGATGGTACGGGAAACAGCTTCGCTCTGGATAGACCCTTCGGAATCCCATTGGTATTATGACTAGGTGTCTATGGAGGCCGAAATCAAGGTAGGTGTGTATAGTCTTAACCTGAGACTTACATCGCTAATACTTACGACAATCGGTAAACTTTGGTTTTGGTGGTGGGGGATCTTAACTGGTTCTGTGTTCACCTCTTCTGGGTTTATCAGGAATCGTAGTGTATTGGATGTGATGTCGAGATGGAAGTGTCACTCCAGTCATAATGGAGATGATGTCACGCAGGATACGTATTAGTGCTCTTAAAAAGTGATGCGCATCCAATCGTGATATTATGACCAGGTCATGAATATCCGATTATAGAGACTAGTTACCAGACATCCGATATGTGTTTCGGACGGGGCAGACACTTATCCAGCCCCAGCCCTAGCACGTGATTATCCGATACTGGGCCAATATGCACAATACATTAGTATACTACGCTTGATACAGATCTAGATATTCTTTGATGAATATGTCCGGAGAACCTGGGAAGACTTGGTGCTTTGCTAGGAGTCGACCTTGTCTCGTAAATCGGTAGAACGTAGTACTTGGTACGTACGTGATTCGGATACTCCGACGACCGTATTTACTACTGCAGATTATCCGGGGATCTCATGGGTCGCTTCCCGATAATCCACCGATGACGCACAACTCGCACTCTTGAATAATCTGGGATTATAATAGAAGAGAGAGAAAATTAATCTAGGATTAATAACGGAGATATTTTATCCGGGATAAAATGTCGTCTAAAGAGAGAGAACGATTAATTTGGAATTAATCGATGAATTAATATATTCGATATATTAAATGAAATTAGATTTCGACGCGGAATTAAAATTAGATTTTAATTCGGGCAAACGAGTTAATTCAGAATTAATTCGTTAGCGACGTAAATAATAATTTCGCCAGGCGTAATTATTTATTTAAATTCGATTGAATTAACGTCGCGACGTAAGCTCGGTATTTCGGAAATATCGAACCCGAACGCGTGAGTGCACGTGGGCCCACTTTCATTTGGAAACGTGTGGGGCCCACATGACACATGTCATTCTAATGCTTTGCATGTAGATAGTGTACAATGCACTCAATGTCATTGCATGGAGTTTGAGTGTTTGACACTCTAAGCCATTGCATGTGTTGTGTCATAAATTTAATTTAATTTAAAAATTATGGCATAAATATAAATTGATTTTGGTAAATCATTTTAATTAACATAACACAACTTCTTCTCTCTCAAATCTCTCTCTCTTCCTCTCTCACGGCAATGGTGGCCATTTTCTTCACTGTTTGTTTGAACCAGTTTGGGCGTGAGTTAAAGGGAAGCAAGAGTGGTTTCTCATGGTGAGAAATCAAGTGCTAGCACACTACAAGTCTTGCGAAGGTGGTAGGGAGGTTCCCCCATGAGACGGGATCCATCCGACGTAGATTGGAGCTCCGTTTCTTCACTCAACTTTCTGTTTTTGTAGGCAGTGGACTGTTGCAGTTTGGCGTGAAGGGCAGTACGTTTTTGGCCTTCATTCGTCTCCAAATCGACATAACCGATCAATGTGAGTATTCCGCTACCTCCGTTGATGTATTCATGCATGTTTCATGTCTTGTTATTGATCTTGGGACCTTAGATTAAACCAACATTTTCCATTACGGTCTTACCGTGATGGTATAATACTATAGCTGATCTGTTTGTCTATTTCGTGTCGAAACTCTAAAAGTTTCCGATTTGTGTTCTTCAAAAGAAACACATAACCATAACGTGATGCCACATCCGTTTAAGGTCACGAAATATTCATATCTACATCTAGCCTAGCTAGACATGGGCCCACTTACTTCACCATGAATAGGGCTAACAGATCGGTGGCCCTTTTACTATTACCAAGTAAATAGTATTTAGGTACTTTACCTAATAAACTAGATTCGCAGACCTTATTTGAATAGTCAATCAGTCCTATTACCCACTCTTCAAAAGCGTGGATATACGAGTCTAGTTTAATTGTGTCCTAGACAACAATGCCACAAATAAGTCTCTATTGATCAAATCAATTTGAGCTATTTATTTGTCATTTTATATGTTTGAGATTTTATTTATATTCAAAATATAATTCTGTTATTTACATCTAATGTATTTATCTCAATATCATCTTTATATAATAAAACACTTAGTGTTCTATAATATAAAGGTTTTATCCGTAACGGATTAAACACTGATATAGAGATAATGTCTCTAGTCAAACTAGTTACATTATAACAGTTCCTAATTTAAGTACACACCCAAATGGTAGTTCCTAAACTTAAGTATCTACGGTCGAACACAGCGACTTTCGTCCCGTTTCCGATTCGCAGAGAAATCTCGGCTTGAAGTCAGTATCCAGCTCATAGCGGATTCTGAACATCAATACTAATTTTTATGTACCACACTAAGTATTTAAAATCCAATTTCAATACTAGTAGTGAACATAACTTTGACAGTTATTTTTAAAGTTAGAGCCTTGCCCTTTCTTTAATTCTTCGTGTCTTCCATATCCAAATGGTAGTCACTTTGGTATATGTCATTATCTTTTTCAATATTTTAGGAACCTTAGGCCAAGCCTTGGGTTTTTAGAATATCGAACGATGTGCACCTCGTGCTACATGCCCAATTGCAAACTTTGACTTTATCTCTCCTCTAGAATAGTCAATTAATTCTCCAAGAATTATAAATTTCATTTTAATACTTCTTAAATCTAAAATTAGATTTATGACAAGTATATTAAATTAAGCACTAAAGTCATCATCACATAAATCTTCCAAAGATTTTATGCTCTACTTATTTTGCTTAATTTTGGGCTTAAGGTATAATAAGTTATTTTATCAAATAAGTAACCTATTATTTATTCCTAATTATTTTAAATATTTTAATCCTAGATTATATTTTAAATATCCAACTTTTCAATTTTATCTTGATTACAATAGTCCAACTATTTAATCAACGATTAGTGGTACTATATATATTATAATGATTATAATAGTCCAACTATATAATCAAATATAATCCAAATTAATTAACCTCAATTACATTGATTACTATAATCCAATTATAAAATCAACTGTAAACTGAAATCAATTAATTCAAATATATTGATTAATATAATCCAATTATATATAATCAAGTATAATACAGTCCAACTGTTTATTAAAACAACAATTTAAATATTAGTCCAACTAACATTTAATCTAACGACGAAATAATTTAAATAACGCGTATGGCGAGTAATTGAACGAGTATTGCAAATTCAATTCTTGCCTCCCACTATTTTTCGTCGAGCCTCTAACCCTCTGTCGAGTACTCGGGAAACCGTGTTTCCTAGTGGGCTAGGATCCCGTTAAATATCACACAATCTTGACTTTGGCCAACAAATTGTATGATAATTAACTAGGTAGATCTCTAAGATCAATTGGATCTCATCCAACTCCTAGATCCAGTAGGTGGACATCCAAGTCCCAAACATATATCTTATATATGCCTATACATCGAATGTATACCCTAACCTTTTTCCTCTGAATCAACTAGGCCTTGGCTTTGGCACAACAAACCTAGTGATCCCAGTCAAGCGCGGACCCATTGACATGGAAGCTTCGTAATCAATGTCAATGGACAAGAAGTGGTCTTGACTTTGGCCAACAAACCACAACTTGGACACGACCCCAATATGGAACAAAGCCTCGTGATTCAAACACATCTTCGATGGACAAGGGCTTGACTTTGGCCAACAACCCATGCCAATCTAGGATCTTGAGCAAGAATCACTCAATGGAAGGAAAAGACGCATGATATTTGATGAGGGCTTTTCGTGTGCAAATTGGCTACCAATTTAATTATCTTTGTTAAGGTCTCATCATCATACACCCTTAAACATGCATTCTAAACACATAATAAAGCGCATATGAAATAAAATAATAATGATATGCGGATGGATATTTTACACATTGATCCTAGATCAAATCTCTCACTTTCTCTCTCCCGCTAGCACAAATATTTCTTCTACCCGTTACACTACACTTCTAAAGAAACCTCATTTACATTGAGGGGAATAGGTGAGAAAGAATACAAAGAATAGGAGGTGAAAAGGCTGGACACGCAGGTCCAATTAATAAATCAAATTTATTACAACAATTTCTAAAATTGCCCCACCCATATAATATCCATCCGATATACATTATTCAAACATCACAACCATGTATTCATACAAGCATGTTATCAATCAATCAAATCCAATTAATTAATCTTGATAATTAGTGATCATCCATGTTCAAACAAAGATTTGATTTTGTTCGAGTCAAACTCGTATTGCGAACACGTACTCAAAGTACGATTTCTCAAATAAAATTAAATTACATGATTAAATCCAATTTAATACGTATTAATTCTAATTCATTATTTAATTCCAAATTAAATATTACACTTTAAAAATAAACATTTACGACTTAAATTCCAAATTTAATCGTTACGGGTCTCAAAGCCCGATTAATATCCAATATTAATTTAATTAAAGTCCAATGGGTTTTTAATTAATTTCTTGAGGCGTGGACTTTTGGTCAACTCGGGTCAAACCAGCAACCAAAGTCCAATCCGGGAGTTACCCCATAATCCCATAAATTAATTTAGGCCCATTAGGCCCAATTAAACGTCAAAGGTTCATTAGTCGCATTTGGGCCTTTTGGAAGCGGTTTTGGGCCTAATTAGATCCAACCAATTTTGGCCTAAACGAACTTTGTACAACAAAGTCCAATAAACCCAATAACAACTTTAAAAGCCCAAATCCATTTTTAAGCCCAATAATTTAATTCAAAAATTCCAAATTTTCAATTAAATTACCTAAAGTGTATAGCATTATTAATTACCCAAATCAAAGTTTCCAAAACATGAAATTTGTCCAATTAATCATGCTTAACATCAATTAATCATGTCCAACATAATTTGATCAAAATCAAACCCAATTAATACATGCTAAAGTCTCGGCTATAAGGGGAAAAAATGCCCAAATCAAATTCAATCCAATTGAACCCAATCAAACATAAATTCAACATCCTCAAATGATTTCTAAGTCATCCAATGAACAAAAAATCAAAAATCCAAGACATTAGGGAGCTTGCCAAATTCGGCCATCCAAAGCAATTTGGGGAAAATTGTTCCAAACTATTTTCATCAACAAATTGATCCAATCAATCCTCAATTAAACAATATTTAAGCATTCTAAATCATCCAATTTCATTAAACATGCTCAAAATCAAGTTTACCCAAATTAAAGTTTTGGCCAACAATAAGCAAATTGGGGAAAATCAATCCAATTAATTTTTCTTCAAATTGATTACATATAACTCTAAGTTATTCATATACAAGCATTATTAAACAAACAATTTGTCAAAATCATGCTTCAATCAAAAAGCCCCAAATTTTGCTCAAGAACCCTAAAAACGTTTTATGCACAAATGGCTCAAGATACCATTGTTGAGTTTCAATCAAGTCCCAAGATCATAAATCATGCATAAAAACGAGTAGAATACAACCAAATGAGGTGCGGAAAAACTCACATGGATCGGTAGAGATGCATCAAAGATGGACCAAATGCGCACTTCATGTTTCTGCCTCCATCAAGCTCGGTTTTGGGCCTTCTTGAACTGCAGTGGACTGCACGGTGGGGGCTGTTTTGATGCTCCAAAAATCGGCCATGAAAGACTCCATTGAAGCCCCAAGCTTCAAGCTTTCCAAGTGTTAGACAGTAATGACCCATAGCGTCACTATTTTGTAAATGATATTGTATTATTGTACAAAATTAACTATGTAGTAATGAATTGCCTTTTACCGTTTTGTAATTATTTATTTTGATATATAAATGGTAAAATTCCCTATGATTAGTTCCAGATTGTGATGATATGAGACGGTATCAATCCATAAAGGTTTAATCATTAAATATCCCTAGTCGTAGTATTATCGAGATTGGACATCGATAATGCGGAAAAGACTACTACTGCACTTGTGCATGTTGTGAGGGCACAACGGCATAGTTCTCATATATTTAAGTATTGGATACTTATGCAAGTGCGGTAGGAGGTTGTTTTTTACCGATGGTACGGAAAACAGCTTCGCTCTGGATAGACCCCGCGGAGTCCCATTGGTAGTATGTCTGCGTGTCTATGGGAGTCCGCTTCAGGGTAGGTGCATATGATCTTAACCTGAGACTTGCATCGCTAGTACTTACGACAATCGGTAAACTTTAGTTTTGGTGGTCCAGGGCTTTAACGGGTTCTGTGTACACCTCTTCTGGGTTTATCGAGAATCGTAGTGTATTGGGTGTGATGTCAAGATGGAAGTATCACTTCAGACATATGGAGATGATGATCGCGAGGGATACAGAACTAGTACTCTATAATGGTTGCAACCATCGGGATAATATGACTAGGTCAGGATTATCCGATTCAAAGAGACTGGTTGCTTGATGTCCGATATGTGTATCGTACGGGACAGACACATCTCCAGCCCCAGGCCTTACATGTGATCATCCGATACTGGTTCGATATACACTATACTACGGTATACTACGCCTGTTATAGATCTTATATTCCAATAGGAATATTTCTAGAGAGAATTGGGTAGACATGGCGTTTTGCTAGAGGCTAACCTTGTCTTGTAAATCGGTAAAAACGTAGTACTTGGTACGTACGTGTTCGGATAGTTCGACAACTGGATTTACTGCCAACATATCTAGAGATCTCTTGGGTCGCTTCCCGAAGATTCACCAATGACGTATGATTCAAACTCGATTAATCTTGGATTAATTACGGAGAGACTTTATCTTGGATAAGTACTATATAAGAGAGAGAACGATTAATTTGGAATTATCATAAAATATTATATTCGATATAATAATCGAAATTCGATTTCGCCGCGAAATTAAAATTAGATTTTAATTCTGTCAAACGAGTTAATTTAGAATTAATTCGTTAGCGACGTAAATAATAATTTCGCTAGGCGCAATTATTTATTTAAATTCGATTTAATTAACGTCGCGACGTAAGTTCGGTATTTCGGAAATATCGAACCCGAACGCGTGAGTGCACGTGGGCCCACTTTCATTTGGAAACGTCTGGGGCCCACATGACACATGTCATTATATGCATATTTAATTATTGTTGATGCATTGCATGGAGATAATGTACAATGCACTCAAGGGTTTTGCATGGAAATTGAGTGTTTGACACTCTAAACCATTGCATGATTTGTGTCATAAGTTTATTATTAATTAATAAATATTATGCCATAAATATAAATTGATTTTTGTAACAAAAAATCAGATCTCTCCTCTCTCTCTCACATTGCCGAAAACTTCACTGCAGTTTTGCTCTCCACTTTTCTGTTTTTGTTGCAAAAACTTGAAGAATTTGTGCATGTTTGGAACATAAAATACACATCTTTGGCTAGCACCATCAAGGGATCATACAAAGGTGTTATGGGAAACTCATCTTAGAGCTTGGAAGGATCAAAAATTGCTTGGAGCTTCTCTTTTCTGTTTGGCCGAAACCCTCACTGCACAAAGGAGAAATTTTTGTTTCATCAACGCATCCGCATTCCGATCTTTGTGAGTATGATTCCGCCATACTTCAATATTGTTCATTCATTTATATGTTTTGCTTTCTTTTTTGATCTTGGGACATGGATTAGATTTTCCAACAATGGTATCATTGAGCTTAAAGAGTATGCAAATATATTAGGGTAATATTTGGGCAAAATTGATTGAAGCATGATTTGATGATTTTGATTGATTAAGTCTGCTTAAATGTATGTTACATTATGTTATACATTATCATTTCATGAAAAATAAATTGGATTAATTTTTCCCCTCTTGGAGAGGCTTGGCCGAATACTACCTAGAACCATGGAGATGAGGATTTGTTGTTTATAAGATAATTGGATGACTTTAAACGAACATAAAATGACGATTTGTGATTCGATTGGATTGAAAATGAAATCGGTAATTTTTCATCACCTTGGCCGAATGCATGGAAGAAGATTAGGGACTTGATTTTTTGATTAAATAATGTTGGACATATATTAAGATAAAAATATGATTAATGGATTAATTTGATATTTTTGGAATATTGATTTAAAGGATTAATCATGATAATACACTTTAATTAATTAAGTTATAAAATTTGGAATTTTAAAACTTGGTTACTTGGGCTTAATTTTGAATTGGGCCTAAAACTATTATATTTGGACATAAATGGGCTTGGTTGGGCCAAGTAGATTTGGACCATTTGGATTGGATCCAAATGGGCCTAAATCACACCATTTAAGTCCAAATGTAATAAATGGGCTTTTAATGTTTTAATGGGCCTTATAGGCTTGATATTGATTTTTATGGCAAATGAGGGTGATTCCCTATTGGGCTTGGAAATTGGGTTTGACCCACATTGACCAAGGCCCAAGCCAATGAATCAATAGAAAGCCCATCGGACTTTAATTAAACGAACATTAGATGTTAGTTGGGATTTGAGACCCAATAATACTAGATTTGGGAATCTAAGTTATAAAAGCACAATAAAAGTGTAAATATTTAATTTAGAATTAAATAAAAGGATTAGTATTGAATACGACTTAAATTGGGATTTAACGAGTAGTTCGATATAATTCGTGAATTCATACTATAAGTATTTATTCTCAAAACGAGTTGGACTCGCGCAAATGCAAACAATTGTTTGAACATTGTATGTCCACCTAATTAAAGACTAATTAAATGGATTTGATTGGTTGTATAACATGCCTTGAATGAATGAATGTGGATGTGTTGTAAGAATAGTGTATATCGGATGGATATTAGAAGGGAAGGGTATTTTTAGAAATTATTGTAAATTGTTTGAATTTCTAATTGGACCTGCGTGTCCAGCCTTATCT
>SKCR01050989.1:0-38359 GCA_019454045.1 Zanthoxylum bungeanum | reverse complement strand
GGTTTGTACTCGGGATACAACGCCACGTACTACTTGAGAGACACGTATTTCGTTTCATCCAAATTTATATTTGAGCATGATGTAGTTAGTAGATTATTTATTTATTATTCAAGCATGATTATGCTATTTTATAAATGGTATTTTGTTTAGTTTACGTTTATGTTCAAATGGTTATTTGTTTATCTTTGTTTAATTGTTCAACATGCTCGTTGTGTGATATTGTGTGTTTTCCGTTTAATGACTTACTTTCCAAGCATGCAAACTTAGATTATGATTTATTTGGATGAATGCGGACTAGATCTAAGTTACCTTTGAGCATACATGTTGAGTAGATTCGGTTAGTTTATTACACAAATCATATCGTTACAAGTGACATAAGTAAAGGACCATTCCGAACCCAACGGTTTGAGGTCTTCCCTTGCGAGGGGTGAGTACGGCCTTAAACTATTTTCCCGGTTCACACCGGGTGGTGACTCCATGTTATTTTTTCCGGTTTAGTTCCCCCGCGGGCTATTCCATACTCCCAACTAGGCTGCGAGCCTAGAACAGCATCGCCGATTTCTGTGTCCTACATGACTGTTGCCAGTGTCATATGGGGTCACTCTATCTAAGGTCATGTTTCCTAAAACTCAAGATGAGATAGACAACATGAGTCGGATCCCGTTCGCTTCTGCAGTCGGATCGATCATGTATTCCATGATATGTACGCGACCTGATGTCTCGTATGCTTTGATCATGTGTAGTCCCTATCAGGCTGATCCAGGTGATGGTCACTGGGTTGCGGTTAAGAACATCTTTAAGTATCTTAGACGAACTTGGGATTCGTTCTCAATCTATGGAGATGGAGAACTTGAGGTAACTAGGTTTACCGATGCAAGTTTCCAAACCGATAAAGACGACTGTAAGTCGCAATCTGGGTATATATTTTATTTGAACAACGGAGTAGTAAGCTGGAAATCTTCCAAGAAAGAGACAGTTGCCGATTCAACAATAGAAGCGAAATATATTTCTGCAATTGAAGCAGCAAAAGATGCATTTTGGATCCATAAATTCCTAATTGGATTAGGAGTAGTTTCGTTAGTAGTTGAGCTTGTTCCTTTGTATTGTGACAATAACGGGGCTATAGTGCAGGCTAAGAAACCGCAGTCTCATCAACGATCCAAGCATGTTCTTCGACGTTTCCATCTGATTCGTGAGATCATACATCGTGGTGATGTGAAGATCGAGAAGGTCGCATCAGATAACAACATTGCAGATCCGCTGACGAAAGCTATTCCTCAGCAAAAGTTTGAGCGACATGTACATAGTTCATGTGTTAGATACTTGAGTGATTGGCTATAGGCCAAGTGGGAGATTGTTGGACAATTATGACCCATAGCATCACTATTTGTAAAAGACATTGTGGTTTTTGTAAAAATTAACTATCTGACAAATGAAATTACTATTTTATCATTTTGTAATTAGATTACTTGAATATATAAATGATAAAAGTACTTATGATTAGTTCCGGATTAATAATATATGAGACAATATCAATCCACTAAGGTTTAATCATTAAATATCCCTAGTCGTAGTATTATCGAGACTGGACATCGATAATGCAGAATAGACTAGTATTGCACTTGTGCGCGTTATGGAAGCATAACGATATAGTTCTCATATATTTAAGTATTGGATACTTATGCAAGTGTGATAGGAGGTTGTGTTTTCCGATGGTACGGAAACAGCTTCGCTCTGGATAGACCCCTCAGAATCTCATTGGTAGTATGACTATGTGTCTATGGGAATCTGAATCAGGGTAGGTGTATTTGGTCATAACCTGAGACTTGCATCGTTATTACTTGCGACAATCAATACGCTTTGGTTTTGGTCGTCTGGGGCTTTAACAGGTTCTGTGTACGCCTCTTATGGGTTTATTGAGAATCGTAGTGTATTGGGTGTGATGTCAAGATGGAAGTATCACTTCAGTCATATGGAGATGATGATCACGTAAGGATACATAAATGGTACTATATTATGTTGCAACTATCGGGATAATATGACAAGGTCATGATTATCCAATTAAAGAGACTAGTTGCTAGTGGTCCGATATATGCTTCGTACGAGGCAGACACTATACCAGCCCCAGGCCTTGCATGTGACATCCGATTGATGTGTTTCTAAGATGTCCCAAGATCAATTTAAGCAATGAAACATGTGAATACTCAAAGAAGAATTTTCGGAATAATACTCACTTTGATCGGATGTTGGATGCGTCAAATACAAAAAAATTGCTTCCTTGAAGTTTCGGCCAAGCTCCTTTCTTTGAATTGAAATCCAAGCTCCAAGCTTTGTTGTTGATTCCAAGCTCAAGGATTGGTTTCCCTATCACCTTGAATGATTCTTTGAATGTGCTAGCATTAGGAGAAATTGCTACAAAATTTCCTTATCCTTGCTTGTAGTGCTCGACAATTTTGAGAGAGAGAAGGATGGATAGTTTTTATTTTTCTTTTGTGTTTTGTTTCTCAAAAACAATTATTCTTACCAAGTCAACTCCAAATTTGGTATATGCTTTTCCAAAAATCATAAAGCAAATTGGAGGGAAAAATTCGCATTCAATGCCTCCATCTACTCCCATCATGAATAGTGACTGGATGTCAATCACAAAAAGGTGACATGACTTCCATCACTAAAGTGACAGGCGATGTGACTTGCGATGTGACTTGTGGGCCCCACTTTAATTCAAAATCCGAGTGGGCCCGCAAACACATTCCGGGCTCGGGTTCGTTAATTCTGAATTAATGAATTTTATGTTGCGACGTAATTAAATCAAATTTAATTAAATAATTATGCCTAGAAAAATTACTATTCACATCGCTCGCGAATTAATTCGCTCGCCCGAATTAAAATACAATTTTAATTCCGCGTCGAAATCTAATTTCATTTAATATATCGAATATATTATTTTATCGATTAATTCCAAATTAATCGTTTTCTCTCTCTCTCTTCAAATAGTATTTTATCCCAGATAAAATCTCTCCATAATTAATCCTAGATTAATTATGTTTGAATCATACGTCATCGGTGAATCTTCGGGAAGCGACCCATGAGATCCCTGGATATGTTGGCAGTAAATCTGGTCGTCGGACTATCCGAACACATACGTACCTCGTACTACGTTTTTAACCGATTTACGAGACATGGTTGGCTTCTAGCAAAGCATTGTGCCTACCCAATTCTCCAGAAATATTGTTAAAGGAATATATAATCTATCTCAGGCGTAGTATACGTAGTATTGCATATTGCGATCTAGTATCAGATGTCACATGCAAGGCCTGGGGCTGGAATAGTGTCTGCCCCGTACGAAGCATATATCGGATCACAAGCAACTAGTCTCTTTATACGGATAATCATGACCTTGTCATATTATCCAGATGGTTGCAACCAATTAGAGTACCAGTTCTGTATCCCTGCGTGATCATCTTCTCCATATGACTGAAGTGATACTTCCATCTTGACATCACACCCAATACACTACGATTCTCAATAAACCCATAAGAGGCATACACAGAACCTGTTAAAGTCCTGAACGACCAAAACCAAAGCGTATTGATTGTCGCAAGTAATAGCGATGCAAGTCTCAGGTCAAGACCAAATACACCTACCCTGATGCAGATTCCCATAGACACATATTCATTCTACCAATGGAATTCCGTGGGGTTTATCCAGAGCGAAGCTGTTTGCGTACCATCGGTAAACACAACCTCCTATCACACTTGCATAAGTATCCAATACTTAAATATATGATAACTATGTCGTTAAGCTTCCATAACACGCACAAGTGCAATACTAGTCTATTCTGCATTATCGATGTCCAGTCTCGATAATACTACGACTAGGGATATTTAATGATTAAACCGTTATGGATTGATATTGTCTCATATCTTGTAATCTGGAACTAATCATATGGACTTTTATCATTTATATATTAAAGTAATCAAATTACTAATTGATAAAATGCAATTTCCATTGTCACATAGTTAATTTGTACAAAAACCACAATGTCTTTTACAAATAGTGACGCTCTGGGTCATAATTGTGCTGTTGTTTTATTCTAGGTCCCAAGATCATCAAACAAGCATGAAAAAGTGTGAAATACATATCAAAGGAGTTGCGGAATACTCACATCGATCGGTTGTGCGACGAAACGACCAACAAAATCATTTTTCCCATTAGAATTCGTCCTTGGCAGTGAGCAGTCCACTGGTTCAAGTTTTCAGATTTTGCTTCATCATTTGAGCTTTGAATCTTCGTCAAACGATTCCCGGCTCATGGGTAAACTTCCCTATCACCTTCGCATATCTCGTAGTGTGCTAGCACTTGCGGTTCTTGCCACAAAAACCCAACTCTATGCTTCCCTTTGCTCGGTTTTCTTGACAGAAAATAGTGAGATGTTATGCCCCTTGGGTGTGACATTGAGAGAGATGAGAGGAAGAGAGAAATTGTGTATTAGTTGTTGAAAAAGTGTAATTCATTTTCTTATATATTTTCCAAAAATAAAACAAATGATTTACCAAAGATTTGGCTTTCAAAAAGTCAAATAAATTGAATCCAACAACCTTGAGTGTTCCACACTCTAACATCAACATCCATCAAGTGGTCAAGTCACTCAATCAATCAAGTTGTCAAGTAACATCACTCAAAGTGACAAGTGATTTGACGCTTGAAACGACTTGCGATTTGACGCTTGATGCGACTAATGATTTGACGCTTGATGTGACTTGCGTGCTGCATTCGAATTCGAAATGCGAATGCGCTCGCAATCACTCTCGGGCTCGGGTTCGCTAATTCCTAATTAGAGAATTTTCCGTTGCGTCGTAATTAAATGATTACGCCTAGCGATTTCACTATTCACGTCGCTAACGAATTAATTCTAAATTAATTCGTTCGCCCGAATTAAAATCTAATTTTAATTCCCCGTCGAAATCCAATTTCGTTTAATATATCGAATATATTAACTTTACCGATTAATTCCAAACTAATCGTTTTCTCTCTATAGACGATATTTTATCCCAGATAAAAATCTCCGTAATTAATCCCAGATTAATTTTCTCTCTCATCGAATTAATCCCAGATTAATTTAGAGTGCGAGTTATACGTCATCGGTGAATCTTTGGGAAGCGACCCATGAGATCCCCAGATTTGTTGGCAGTAAATCGGGTCGTCGGACTATCCGAATACGTAAGTACCAAGTACTACGTTTTACCGATTTACAAGACAAGGTTGGCTTCTAGCAAAGTGCCATGCCTACCCAATTCTCCGGAAATATCCTTACAGGAATAAATGATCTATATCAGGCGTAGTATACATCATATAGTGCATGTCGATCCAGTATCGGACTATCACGTGCTAGGCCTGGGGCTGGAGTTGTGTCTGCCCCGTACGAAGCACTTGTCGGATGTCTGGCAACTAGTCTCTATAATCGGATATTTATGACTTAGTCATAATATCCCGATGGCCGCGCAGCACTTAAGAGCACTAATACCGTATCCTACGTGACATCATCTCCACTATGACTGTAGTGATACTTCCGTCTTGACATCACACCCAATACTCTACGATTCTCAATATACCCAGTATCGGCGTACGCAGGACCTGTTACACCCTTGGACGACCTCAACTCAAGTATATCGATTGTCGTAAGCATTAGCGGTGCAAGTCTCAGGTTAAGACCAAATACACCTACCCTGACGTCGGACTCCCATAGACACATAGTCATACTACCAATGGGATTCCGAGGGGGTCTATCCAGAGCGAAGCTGTTTCCCGTACCATCGGTGAAACACAACCTCCTATTACACTTGCATGAGTATCCAATACCCAAATATATGAGAACTATGCCGTTATGCCCTCACAACGCGCACAAGTGCAATACTAGTCTTTTACGTATTTATCGATGTCCAATCTCGATAGTACTCTGACTATGGATATTTAATGATTTATCCTACGTGGACTGATACTGTCTCATATCATTCTCCGTCTAGGAAGAAATCATAGGGACCTCTCATCATTTATACATCTAAGGTGATCTAATCACAAATGATAAGAGCGCAATCTCCTTTGTCACATAGTGAATTTGTACAACAACACCATGATCTGTACAAATAGTGACGCTATGGGTCATAATTATCCAACATGTCCAACACCGATACTGGATCGCAATACGTAATACTTCGTATACTACGCCTGACAAAGATTATATATTACTTAAAAGAATATTTCTGGATAATTGGGTAGGCATGGCGCTTTGCTAGAAGCCAACCATGTCTTGTAAATCGGTAAGAACGTGGTACGAGGTACGCACGTGTTCGGATAGTCCGACGACCGGATTTACTGCCAACATATCCAGGGATCTCATGGGTCCCTTCCCGAAGATTCACCGATGACGTATGACTCGAACGGAATTAATTTGGGATTAATTATAAGAGAGAGAAAATTAAAATGGGATTAATTACGGCAAGAATTTATCTGGGATAAAATTCGATAAGAAGAGATAAAACGATTAATTTGGAATTAATCGATTAAATAATATATTCGATATATTAATTGAAATTAGATTTCGACGCGAAATTAAAATTGGATTTTAATTCTGGCGAACGAATTAATTTAGAAATAATTCGCGAGCGACTTTCGTAATAATTTTGTGAGGAACTATTATTTAATTAAATTGGATTTAATTACGTTGCGATGGAAAGTTCGTTTAATCAGATTAAGCGAACTCGAGCCCGAAGTGTGTTGAGCAAGCCACTTGAATTTTGAATTAAAGTGGGTCCCACCAATTTACATCACTTGTATATCAAGTGTCAAGTTGAGTGATGGAAGTGGTTGGAGGCATTAATTGCCATTTTTCCCTCCAACACTTTGCTTTTATTTTTGGTAATTGATATACCAAAAATTGAGTTTGACTTTTGGATGTGTGGTAATTGTTTTAGAAACCAAAAAATACCAAAAACCAAAAACTCTCTCCTCTCCTCTCATATTGCCGTGACTTCTCCCTCTCCCCTTGGAAGTTTTGCTTCAAAATTTATTAAGTGCTAGCACATAAAGGAGTCTACAAAGGTGTTATGGAAACCTTTCCCATTGAGTTTGGAATCAAAGTTCAAAGCTTGGAGCTAAACCATTCATACAAAGGAGAGCTTGAAGCACTTCTCAAAGGAGCAAAATTTTCCATCTGATTCACACAATTTATGCTTAATAGATCATTGGCATGTTCTAGGAGAACCCAACATTAACAAGAAGCATTAAGCTTAAGACTTAATAAGTAAACCTTTATATTACCTAAACTATAAAATAACCCCTTATAAACCGGTGATATTGGAATTTATCACAACCCCAGATAACGGGCTTAGCTATGACACATATTTACAACTAGTAAAAACTTAAAATAAAAGATATAAAGTAAAATTCTGAAAAGTAAATGCTAAAAATTAAAAAAGAAAAAGTACAATAAAAGAAAATACTAGGGTTAAAGGATCCACTTTTATTACTACTATTTTAAATATCTCTCTTAATATAATATATTAACTTGTGTGATATTACCAACCAGCCATATAGGCGGTAACTTGATTAAGTCAAATTAATAATTAATTACCAACCGACCAACCAGGCGGTATCCTTGCTTAGTTAGGTTAAAACAAATTTAATATCAATTACTAACCAACCAATATAACGGTATCCTCATTAAGTCAAGTTTTAAATAGTTATTATATTATAATTAAGGGAGATTAATCTAAATAGCAATAATAAAAGCTTTACCTTTCACCATAGTAGGGAGAAGTTACCTCCTCATTGATGAATAGTAAAAACTGAAAAAGTAAAGAAAGTAAATTACTATTACAAAAAGTAAATAAAATTAATTACAGAACTGAAATTAAATAAACTAGATATAAACTCCTTATTATTCTCAAGGAAGAGAGAAAGGTACATCTGAAACTGAAATTTTGAGCTAAATTTATAGGCGTCGACAGGCTTCACGCATCATGACGACAACCCTTGGCGCGTTGCGATGCGCCATGATTTGCGGAGTGGAACATGGAGGTGACGAAACGTGGCAGTTGGATTCGCGATAAGGTGACATGTGGCAGAGGGCGTCGGTAACTCAATGATTATGTTGACGTGGCGATGACATGGCTGACACATGGCGATGTTGATTGTCGGCACTGTGTGATTGTGACACATGGCATAAGATGATTGGTTGATGATGATGTGGCTGACACGTGGCAGACTGACTTGGCATGTGACTGATATGGACGCCACATGACTGACATATGGATGACACGTAGGTGACACATGGTGATGGCGATTGTCGGCAGCATATGATGGTGACACGTGTCCGGTGCACGTTAGCATGATTTGCTGTGATGTTGACACGTGGCAGGCATACGTTAGCATCCGACATATTTTAGCAGAACCCCTCTGATTGGTCCATGTGTCCCGGCGCATGTTAGCAGAGGTCTGGCGCACGTTAGCGGTCGTGACGTAGAGTTCGTGTCGCGACGCGCCAAATGACTGTTTTGCCCTTTTTATCCATTTTCACTGTTTTGGTCTGAATCACCTCCAGAGAGTCTTGAAACCTTATTTATCTACAAAAGAACACAAAACACATCAAAATATTCACAAAACGCAAGAAACTACAAAATATTATGTCAAATGAGTGGGAAATAGTGATACATTTACCACTCATCACACCCCCAAACCTAACATTTTGCTAGTCCTCGAGCAAAACAACAAAATAAAATAACATAAACATCTTTAAAATAAATTTAAACTAAGCCACTTTTGTAGGGATCACGATTGCATTTTGTGTATGCAACAAGCCTTTAAACCCCTAGGTGTCCCTAGTGGACGAGTTGTAGTCTCGTGAGGGCTTACATCAATGATACCCACAAACGTTTTACAAAAGTAAAAAGATAGTAAAACTAATGCAAACAAAAACAAAAAGACAAGAGAAAAGAGAATAAAGAAGTTAATGACTAACTAGGTGAAACTTCTTATCCAAGTTTAGAGTTATTTTCTTTCTTTCTAAATTACTGAATAAGTAAATTCTCCGATTATTTTTATCATTCTCCAAACACACAACCAACAAAATATTAATCAACTCATTTTTGCCCACAATAGTCACAAGTGTAGTTGAGAGGAGAGTAATATATTTGTCCTAAAGTTTTATCAGAATTCACACTTTTTTAAGCAATGGAATATTTTTCTGATTTTTCTGGTTTTTTTTTATATACAATATCTTTCATCCATATAACGAGCTTTGGGTCAGTGACTCCCAAACCAGTTGGCTTTAAGGCACCAGGTGTTAAGACACCCCTACGGACTTAATTACTCGGACTTCAGATATATACATTTTTTTCTAACATCTTTGATCCATGTAGCGAGCTTCGGGCCAGTGACTCCCAAACCAGTTGGTTTTAGGGCACTAGGTGTTAAAACACCCTTACAGACTTAATAACTCGGATCTCATACGTTTTTTTTATCCCATCGTTTTTTTAGATGCTTCCTCCAACTAAACTAGAGCACTGAATATTACAAACTTTTCAATTACAGCTCATGTCCGTATGTTACCATGTATGTTGATAATTCCTGTCAACTGAGCATATGAAGATTCATTTTAATCAGTATTATGGAGAATTCACAAATTAAATAATTCAAAAGGAAATAAACAAAAATTAACTTGTTCCGAAATAGGTTGAGATATGTCTCAGGAGTGGAAACTCCTTACACATCTATCTCACACCAATTTCACCCGATTAATCAAATTAAAAACATAAAAACACAAAATATTTTTTGATTTTTTGTAAAAATTTTCAATTTTTTTGAAAATTTTGGACTAAAAATAAAAACAACAAAATACTACAACTATTCCCCACCCCAAACCTAAATTAGACATTGTCCCCAATGTCTTAAAAAGTAGAAGATGAGTTTAGAAGATAGTACCTGGTTAGCTGAAATTCTATATTAAAATTAAAGGTTAAGATCCAGATCTATCCGACGCTTTTTACCAGATCATTATCAGACCAGTTTATCTTTGAAAGGATATGGTCAATTTTTGGTTCAAAGGCTAAGATTTTGTCTATTAAATCCGGGGCAGTTCTGTCTGTGAAGAGGAGTTCTTTTAAAGGTTTTGACACGAACCCATTTCTTCGAGCATCATCAAGAAACACACAAAGAAAATCATAAAATCCATCAGCGTTAAATAGTTCAATCGGTTTCTGGTGTATGTTCAAGTTTGCCCAAGATAGCACTGTAAAAATCTCCTCCAATGTGCCCAACCCTCCTGGCAAAGCAATAAAAGCATCAGCATGGTTAATCATTTCCACCAGTCGTTCAGACATATCTGGCACGATCAGTTCTTCTCTATTTGATGGTCCAATAAGATTCGCTTCCGCCAAAGTTTTTGGGATGATTCCCAAGTCTTGACTCCCTCCTTCTTGTACGGCCTTCGAAACGATCCCCATTAGTCCAAGATTTTCACCGCCATATACCAAGTGCATATTCCTTTCAGCTAAGACTCGACCCAATTCATGTGCTGCCTCTATGTATTGTGGCTTAGTACCAACACTAGTACCGAAAAACACACATATGTTTTCAACTCTTCTTTTTGAAGTAGCTTCCATTATTATTGTATTTCTTTTTCAAATCTGGATGCCTTCAAAAGTGCAATGATGAGTTTAATTTATAGTACCTGAAAAAGGTGAGTAATAATAGCACAAGTATTTTCCAAAGGACGATTGTTAGCAAAACAATAAAAGAAATTGTGAAATGTCAAAAAGTCTGGATCTTGTCGGAGAAAATAAAAGAAAATCACAATTATTAGGAAAAGACAAAGAGGTATAATATTTACAAGAAGTAACGGCTTTGAATGACATCTATGCTTCAGGGACAAGCTTCCCATCCAATTTTCTTATAAATTGGCAAACATGGTCTTTTAGAGTCAGATTCCCGAGACTTAACTGTTGTATTTCTTTTCGAAATTGTGCATATAACAAGCGAATTTCGTGATACACATTTCCACTGGGATGCGTCTCAAGAGTCTTAGATATGTCATCAAGATACTCCTTACTCAAGCCATCCGTAATGAAATTAATCTTATCTTCACGGTTATCAGACACCATTCCTAAAGAATGACAACGAGTATTACAAAACATACGAGCACATTTATAGCAAACACCCAGTCTTTTAGCTCTTCTCTTTTTAGCATAGGTGCTTCTTCCTAAACCAGACAGATTTGAAATAAAAGAGTCAGAGGACTCACCTGCCAATCGGACCCGTGCTTCAATAATCCAATGAATGTCAGTAGGAATACCTGTAATCATCAGTAGTCTCATCCGTTCCAAACGAGCTTTGTAGACTTTGATCAGAGATTTTTTAGGGAGAGAAGGAAATTGCTTGCGAAGATTTGCGAGAGCGTCTTCCATCTTGAAAATACAAATTAAACACACAAAAATATAACACACCAAATCACAATATATACACAAATTGCATGGGTTGCCTCCCTGCTAGCGCTAAGTTTAAAGTCATCAGCTAGACATGGCTGTCCGAACATTAGGCTTGATCTGAAAGTGTGACAATTTCTTTTTATCGCTCAAATAATTCTCCCCAGAAGTGCTTGACACGTTTGTTTTTAACCTTGAATGTTTTGTTAGAGTCGAGATCATGTATCTCAACTGCTCTATCTGGTAAAACCTTGGTGATTAGGAATGGGCCTGACCACCGTGATTTTGGCTTCCATGGGAAGAGTTTCAACGTTGATTCGCTTAACATTACCCTATGTCCTGGTTCTAGTGGTATACGCACTAACTTCTCATCATATCTCTTCTTGGCCTTTTCTTTGTACGGTCTAGCATTCTCAAAAGGCTGTATGTGAAATTCCTCCAATTATTTGAGCTGGTGGAACTGTTTCTCTTCTGTTGATTGTAGTGCAAAAATAGGCTTCTTCAGTACACAAAACGCTTTATCTTCAGGCTCCACAGACAGTTTGTCAGTAGAACTTTGTATTACATTCGAGTTCTGGATGGTACTATGTATCACATCAAGTCTGAAACATTCTTCCTTATTTTCGTCATCCGGGAATTCCATGGCTTTGAAAACATTGAATTTTACTTCTTGATCCTGTACCCTCATGGTTAGTTATCCTTTTTGTACATCAATAATGGTTCGACCTGTAGCCAAGAATGGTCTCCCGAGTATGATCGGCACGTCTTCGTCTTCCTCCATGTCAAGGATAATAAAATCTGCTGGGAAAATAAATTTGTCAACTTTAACCAGCACATCTTCAATTACACCTCTCGGAAATACAATCATTCTATCAGTAAGTTGCAGAGAGACTGATGTGGGCATTGTTTCTCCAATCTGCAATTTCCTGAAAATAGAAAAAGTCATCAAGTTAACACTTGCACCTAGATCACACAAAGCCCTATCGAAGTTATGTTCTCATATGATGCAAGGAATGGTGAAACTGGCAGGATCTTTCAACTTTGTGGGAAGCTTTCTCTGAATGATGGCACTGCATTCTTCCGTCAATGCCACTGTCTCATAATCTCCCAATCTCCATTTTCGTGAAAGAATGTCTTTCATGAATTTGACATAGATGGGCATTTGTTCCAAAACTTCTGCAAATGGAATGTTGATATGCATCTTTTTGAACACCTCTAAGAATCAAGAAAATTGCTTGTCCAGTTTGTTTTTCTGGAGACGCCGTGGAAAAAGTGGAGGTAGAGTGATTCTTTCTGGTTCTTTTTCCTTTGCTTCTTTTTCTTCCATCTGTGGAACTGCTTCTTTTGGAACTTCCTCAATGGATGCCTTGATTCAAACATCTTTGTTGATTCCAGTACTGCTTTTTAAAATGATGGCATGACACTGCTCATTCCCTATGTTCCTTGGATTTGGTTCTGTGTTGCTGGGAAGATTTCCTGGCGGTCTGTAATTCTGAGCATTGGCCAGTTGTCCAATTTGATTCTCCAGTGCTTTAATGGAAGCAGATTGACTTTGAAACATAGCATCATATTTTTTTAGCTAAGTCAGCACTTCCGTTATTCCTAGTTCATTTGCATGCTCCTGGCCTTTATTCTATTGCTGTTGGAATCCGGGTGGTGGATAGTTCTTTTGCCCTAAATTATTGCTCCATGAGAAATTGGGATGATCCCTCCACAATGGGTTGTAGGTGTTGGAATATGGATTGTTCCTCTGTCAGTTGAAATTGTTGACATAATTCACCGTCTCTTCTTGTTGATTTGGCTCTGGTTCTCCTCCATAATGTGAACTTGTGGATCCAATATTGCTTTGCATGCTGAGAGTCTCCATGAATTTGCATATCTGATCCAGTTTGGCGTTGACTGCCGTGTTGGCTCCAACTTTATAAATACCAGTAATTCGTTAGATCAAGCTCCTTTCTATTGTCCACAATGAATTATTGTTAGCCATTTCTTCAATTAGGTCCCAAGCTTGATCTTCTCTTTTTGACATTAGCGCTCCTCTAGCAGCAGAATCAATTGTGGTTCTCATCAGTCCAGAAAGTCCATTATAGAAAGTTTGAACTTGAAGCCATTTTGGAATCTCATGGTGAGGACATTTCTGGAGCAAATCCTTGTACCTTTCCCAAGCTTCGTAGAGAGTTTCTGAGTCATGTTGTACAAAGGATGTGATGTCATTCCTCAGTTTTGCTGTTCTGGCTGGTGGAAAATACTTTGCAAGGAATTTGGTGGCTAGAGTGTTCCAAGTTGTGATGGAACCTGTTGATAGTGAATGTAGCCAAGCTTTAGCTCTATCTTTCAAGGATTATGGAAAAACCCGTAGTCTCATTGCTTCTACAGCAGCTCGGTTGCAGTTGAAAGTGCCGCAAACTTCCAGGAAGTTGCTGATATGGGCATTAGGATCTTCAGTTGCATTTCCTCCAAACTGTACTGACTGTTGAATCATCTGAATGCATGTTTTGATGTCACACGCATTTGCTGGTAAATGAGGAATTACAATAGAGGAAATGGAGCCGTCAACCACCGGAATGGTTCTGTCTCGAATGAGAATTGGTGGTGCAACTTCTAAATGTTCAGGTTCCATGTTAACGATTGCTTCTTGGCCTTTCCCCTCTCAATTGTCTGATGCTTCTTTCAATTTCTGGGTCAAGCGGTCGGATTTCAAAGCTTCTGGTTCGTCTCATGTAGTGTTTGAGAACTTGAAACACAAGAAAACAAAAATAATAAGTAAAAAGAAATTAGATACAAATAACGAATCTAACCCTAAAACTAATAGTGAAAGATAACTAAGTCCCCGGTAACGGCGCCAAAAACTTGACTGGTGCGTAATCACATGCGTATATTGCAAACGCACGTATTGTTCAAGTAGTATAAAAAGTATCGATCCCACGAGGACTTAATATCTAAGCTATTAATTTATGAATTCAAATATTTACGAGTATCTAATGGATTGATTGATTGGATGATGATTTTAAATTTAAAAACAAGTAAATAAAAATGACGCAGAAGTAGATTAATGAAAATTCAATATTATTAAACTATCTAGGGTTGTGAATCTTTCCAATATCTTTTTAAAAGATGAAGTGGTTATTTTATGTTTGTGTAATATATTGGTTTACTAACCTGGAACACGAAATTATGCAAAAGCCCATGTCGATAGTCAGATGCAAATACCCAGTGTAACCCAATTAAACCATATGTCTATGTCAACCAAGTTATCTGAATTCATTAAGATTATGTTCCAATTGTGGCTACCCCCGCCCGACAGGTATATGTCTATCCTATAAGGAAATCTACTAAAGGGTTATTTATCCTCAAGGAAGATCGTGGGCTATTAAGTCTAAGGCTAAAACTTAATAAGTAAACCTTTATATTACCTAAACTATAAAATAACCCGTTATAAACCGGTGATATTGGAATTCATCACAACCCCAGATAACGGGCTTAGCTACGACACATATTTACAACTAGTAAAAACTTAAAATAAAAGACATAAAGTAAAATGCTGAAAAGTAAATGCTGGAAATTAAAAAGGAGAAAGTACAATAAAAGAAAATGCTAGGGTCAAATGATCCACTTTTATTACTACTATTTTAGATATCTCCCTTAATATAATATATTAACTTATTACTACTTTTTCACTGTTTTGGTCCGAATCACCTCCAGAGAGTCCTGAAACCTTATTTATCTATAAAATAACACAAAAAACATCAAAATATTCACAAAACTCAAGAAACTATACAAAATATCAGGTCAAATGAGTGGGAAATAGTGATACATTTACCACTCATCAGTTAGATTGTCTGATTTTATCAAAGCATAGAGAATACATATGAGATATAAGGGTTAGTGAAAGCGTACAAATTTCTTTCTAGTATTTTACATCATAATGACATTATCATTATTAATGTAATAATGAGATGTTTATGAGGTAAAAAGGTTTACCTCAGTCTTATTTTCTCCGTGAATGAAGTGGGGGTGGTCTCTATTATATTTGATATAATGTTTTGTATAAGATATAAAACTAAGAGACTTGTGAGATACTCTTATTAATCATACATTAGATATGATCTAATAAAGGACACAACAAGACTATCTGTATGACAATTAGTATAACTTTTTGACAGTTAGTGTGTGTCTTATGTATAGTGTAGACCCTGATTTTCACCAGAGGTCCACAATCGAGAATTTCATTGAGAGGGGCACTAGCGGTCCTGCAAAAAAAAGAGGTAGGGTGAGCGTGGAGATTCTACCCACCAGTGTGGTGGACGCCGTAGGCACTCCGACGCCCAAGTCAGTAGAGGAAATGGTTGTGAACATCGTAGGAAGAGGAACAAGGGTAGATATTATCTTGATCCCCGTGTGATGCAGTGAGGGCGGTAGATGGGAGATACTGGGAACTATGGAGAGAGAATATTGTTGAGCTATCAGAGTTGTGACTCCCCCTCTCTCCTCGTAGACTTCTTTTCCTTATATACACACCCTTTGGAGGCGTGTGTATTTACTACACTTGATTGCTCGTCCGTTAGGTGTTGGTAGTGACCATTTTTATGAGGGGTAATTATGTTCGCCCATTAAAGGCTGGAAACGGCTGGGTCATGAGTGGTGTTTATGTATTTGAGTGTTACATGGGTTAATGTATGGTGGGTCCTTGGATTTATACTGGGTAAGGGCCTGCGAATCTTTGGGCCAATATACACTAAATCCGGGCTTCCTTAAGAGAGTGAATCTGTGATGGCAACTTGGACCTGGATCCATGCTGGGGGGTTTGGGGTGCATTTAATATTGAGCCCGAAGTAAAAGGTCGAAATTTCCCTTGGACCAAATTTGGCCCGTACAGTTTGTCCCCTACACTCTAAATTAATGAGTTATTTACTTGGAGATTATTTGTTGGTCGCGTCGCTTGGAAAATGTGGCTACGATTTTAAATCTGGCTTAGCAAATGATTATGGGGATGTCCCCAGTTGATTGGACATGATGAAGGTTCAGGGCATACTTTTATGCCACCGGTCACGGGATCTGTAGAGCATTCAATGTCCTTTGGACATAGGATAGTCCTGGTCTCCAACTCGACTCGACGAGGGTCCACGGAAGATATTTTGCCACTGGTCATGAGATCTATGGAGCCTCTAATGTCCTTTAGACAGAGGATAATCTCGGTCAACTTGACTCGACGAGAGTCCATGGAGGACGACCTCAGTCGATCGAAGTAGACAAAGTTTCAGAAGACTTTTACTCATTTGGTACCGAGTAGGGACCAAACCGAGTCTGCTTGTCATCTGGAGCAGGAGAAGGTGTATGACCTAAACTTGGCTTCTTCATTAGCCAATTGGGGAGTGTGTCTGCCGACTGGACCTGACGAAGTCCAAGTAGACATTCATTCGTTTGGTACCGAAGAGGGACCAAATCGAGTCTACATGTCGTCTGGACCAGAAGAATGTCAATAAACTTAAACTTGACTCCATCACGAGCCAATTAGAAGGTGTTCCCGTCGACTGGACCTGATGAAGTCCAGGAAGACAACCACTCGTTTGGCACCGAAGATGGACCAAACCAAGTCTACATATCGTTTGGACCAGAAGAAGGTTAATAAACTTAAAGTTGACTCCATCACGAGCCAATTGGGAGGTGTTCCCGTCGACGGGACCTGATGAAGTCCACGAAGACAACCACTCATTTGGCACCCAAGAGGGACCAAACCGAGTCTACATGTCGCCTGGACCAAAAAAAGGTCAATGAACTTAAAGTTGACTCCATCACGAGCCAATTGGGAGGTGTTCCCGTTGACTGGATCGGATGAAGTCCTGGAAGACAACCACTCATTTGGCACCGAAGAGGAACCAAACCAAGTCTACATGTCACCTGGACAAGAAGAAGGTCAATGAACTTAAAGTTGATTCCATCACGAGCCAATTGGGAGGTGTTCCCATCGACTTGACCTGATGAAGTCCAGGAAGACAACCACTCATTTGGCACCGAAGAGGGACTAAACCGAGTCTACATGTCGTCTGGACCAGAAGAAGGTCAATGGACTTAAAGATGACTCCATCATGAGCCAATTGGGAGGTGTTCCCGTCGACTGGACCTGATGAAGTCCAGGAAGACAACCACTCGTTTGGCATCAAAAAGGGACCAAACCGAGTCTACATGTCGCCTGGACAAGAAGAAGGTCAATGAACTTAAAGTTGATTCCATCAAGAACCAATTGGGAGATGTTTCCGTCGACTGGGCCTGATGAAGTCCAGGAAGACAACCACTCGTTTGGCATTGAAGAGGGACCAAACCGAGTCTACATGTTCGTCTGGACCAGAAGAAGGTCAATGAACTTAAACTTGACTCCATCACGAGCCAATTGGGAGGTGTTCCCGTCGACTGGACCTGATGAAGTCCAGGAAGACAACCACTCGTTTGGCACCGAAGAGGGACCAAACCGAGTCTACATGTTCGTCTGGACCAGAAGAAGGTCAATGAACTTAAACTTGACTCCATCACGAGCCAATTGGGGAGTGTTCCCGTCGACTAGACTTGATGAGGCCAAGAAGACATTCACTCGTTTGGTATCGAAGAGGGACCAAACCGAGTCTGCATATCGTTTGGACCAGAAGAAGGTCAATGAACTTAAACTTGACTCCATCACGAGCCAATTGAGGAGTGTTCCCGTCAACTGGACTTGATGAAGCCAGAAAGACATTCACTCGTTTGGTATCCAAGAGGGACCAAACTTAGTCTACATGTCGTCTGGACCTAAAGAAGGTCCGGGTATTGACATATGTCATCTAGATACACAAGCGGCCCCACAAGGCTTACACGCTTGAAAAAAGGTATCCATACGCTGCCGAATTTCCCACCACTAAAAGGGAAAACCCAGCCCACATTCAAAGCCCATTTTGCGACAAAACACACCTTTGAAAAGAAAAATAAATAAAAAGAACTTGATTCCAAAAACTTAAGAGCCCAAGATATGTGACCCAGGTTCCAACACACGAAAAAACCCACAAATTGTCCCAAACCGAATCGGTTGTCAACCCTCGGCAGGACAGAGCAGAACTCCAGGAAAGAAACCCCAGCCCTCTAGCTTCCAGCTACAAGTCGATTGAGATCACTCAAGTTTCCAAGTTGGTGAATTAAACTGATTTCCTGGATGGCTTTATGTTAGTCAATTTATAGTTGAATAGTCTCGGTTACTGGCTAGTCGACATTGCGAAGGATCGAAGCTGTCGGGGGCATATTAAGAATGAATCTATCGATATTTTGACGACTAAGAAAGCGAATATATTGCCTGGCCTGATTGTTTTTACATTTGTTCAGTGTTGCGGAATAGGTTTAATCGACCATGCATCGATAAATCTTGGGACTCTGCCATGTTTATAAAGCTGGAACATAAACTAGGGATCTCATCCAGCCGACATCAAGTGTTTGTAGAAAGTCCAAACATTGAGGTGTCATTTCGGCGAGCTGTTGAGTCAGCTGGGGTCTGATTTCGCTGGATCTATTAGCGAAGTTCACCTGATCACGTGATCAAATGAGGGTGGATCGATAGAAAGCCAAGAGGTAGTCCAGTCATCTTGCAATGAAAACAGGCTTAGTGGAGTGATTTTTAAACATTCAGCTTGTGAAACTTCTGAACAGTCATCAAGAGGCCCTTGTAACCAAAGAGATGGTTCTTGGAGGAGGCAAGGATCCCGGGACCGAGAATATGGTAATAGAACTTTGAGTCGGGAAAGTGAGTTGAGTCCACATAGAAGGCATGAGCGCTATGCGTCCGGATCTCAGTCTCGGTCTAAGTCTCGTGGTCGTGATGATCATACTAGATCCCGATCACCTCGTGGTCGAAGCCATGGTAGAAGTCATCGAGATGACAGCTATGACGATGGTCAGCATGAGAAAATTGGGAAGCGAGGGGACCGTGAAGAGAGACATCTCTGTGAGCTATATGCTGTGGCCCCATCATCCACTATTGTTGTGAAGGGTGTAAGAGCACACTTGCTAGAAAGGAATAAAAGGACTCTTGACCAAAGCTCGGTCACAGTAGCCAAAGTAGTGGAGGAAATTTATTCCACTGTAAGGGGTAGGTTGAACTTCCTTCATGGTCAACAGGTCTTTCATGATTCAATTAAGCTTGGGGAAGGGAGAACGTAAATGGAAAGAGATCGAAGCTTCTATACTTTCCTTTATCCCTAATGTTGGAAATAGAGAAGCAGCAGCCATGGCAGCTGCAGTTCGGGCAGTAGGAGGAGATTCTGTTCTTGAGGATTATTTTGTATGAGAGAGGGTGTCAAGCATTGCACGTAGAATATGCACGGCTCAGTCAGCTCGGGGAGCACTACAGACGGGAATTATTGGTGCTATTTGTGTTCTTGATGATGAACAGACAACAAGTGGGAGACACTGTGGCCAGATTGATGCAAGCATTTGCCAAAGTCAAAAGGTTAGCTTTTCTATTGCCGTGGTGGTCCAACCCGAGTCTGGTCCAGTTTTTCTTCTTGGTACCGAGTTTCAGAGAAAAGTGTGCTGGGAAATTCTAGTGGCTGGTTCTGAGCAAGGTATTGAGGCTGGACAAGTTGGGCTTAGATTGATTACTAAAGGTGATGGACAGACAACCATTGCAAAGGACTGGAGTATTAGTGCAACGAGTATTGCAGATGGAAGGTGGCATATTGTGACGATGACAAACGATGCTGATTTAGGTGAGGCAACATGCTATTTGGATGGTGGTTTTGACGGCTATCAAACTAGATTAGCGTTGTGGGTAATAACATTTAAGAAGAATGGATTGAGGTATGGGTTGGTGTTAGACCACCTACCGATATGGATGTATTTGGGGGGTCAGATACTGGAGGAGATGAGTCTAAGATGTGTGTCATGGATTTTTTTCTGTGGGGAAAATGCTTAAGTGATGATGAGATTGCTGCTTTTTATTCTCCTATATGCTCAGCCGAGTTCAATATGAATGAATTCCCCCAAGGTAATTGGCCTTGGGCGGATTCACCCCCCAGGGGTTGATGAGTGGGATAATGATCCTGCTGATGTAGATCTTTATGATCGAGATGACATAGATTGGGATGGACAATATTCGAGTGGTAGGAAGAGTATGATGGATCGTGATGGCATATTTGTCAATGTAGATTCTTTTTATAGGAAGTTCAGGAAACCAAGGATGGAAACACATGAAGAAATCTATCAAAGTATGCTTTTAGTTGAGTTAGCTGTCAAAGAAGCCCTATTGGCCAGAGGTGAAAGACAATTTACAGATCAAGAGTTCCCTCCAGATGATTATTCATTATATATGTAGATCCAAGTGATCTCCCTTCAAAGTTGCAGGTTTTTATAGAGTGGATGAGGCCTTCTGAAATTGTGAAAGAGAGTCGTCTGGAATGTCAACTGTGCTTATTTTCTAGGACTGTGAACCCATCAGATGTTTATCAGGGTCAATTGGGTGATTGTTGGTTTTTATTGATTATCTTTGGTGCGTTTCTAGCAAAAAAAAAACGATGTGGGTTTGTGTTTTGATATCAGCCATTGAATTCTCCATTTGAAATAATCAATGTGGGGCATTGGTTCAAATGGAATTGGGCTGAAAACAAGTGTAAGCTTATTCCTTTGTAAGATCGGATTAGGCTTCATAATTTGTATTTTTTTGGGCTTGCTCGGTTGTGGTTTGGTTCTTGGGCCTAAGCGCTTGGTTTGATTTTATGCTCTAATGGGCTATCGTGAGTGGTTCGGGGGCTTTCCTGGCTTTCGGCGCTGATTTAGGTAGTTTTAATGGCCTTCACGTGGCAGGGTACTCTTTTAGCGAGTGTAGACTGGATATTCCTCATGCGCATGGAAACTTCAAATGCATCTGTGATATTCCCTCTTTTTTATTATCATATCTATTCCTTAGACCTGGTGAAGGTCAATAAAACCACGATAGACTGGTCCCGAGGAGTGTTGATGAAGCTATTGTCTACTGAACCTGATAGAGATAAATGAGAGTCCATTCTACTTTCTCTAATGAGAATCCATGAGGCTACGGTTGACTGGGCGTAATGAAGGTCCAAGAGGGTCTTCATTCCACTATTCCTGATAAAGATACGTGAGAGTCCACACCCCACCTGTCCTGATGGAGATCGGTTGCTCGAACCTGATGGAGGTCGGTCGAATGGACCCGATGGAGGTCCAAGATGGTCTCCACTTAGTCTACAAGACCTGATAGAGGTTGATTGGACCTGATGGAGGTCGAAGAAGGTTCTTTACTCTACCTGACCTTTTCATGTCACCTAGGGAAGAATACAATCCCTCCACTCATATTGTCTGAATGAGATGACATTCTTCCATGTCGTATGGAGCAGACGATATTCCATCAATGTAGTCTGGTGGAGATGATGTTACATCTATGTCATCTAGAGGGGATGATAAATCATACATATCATCCGGAGGAATAACAATGTTCTTCATCGTTTGGAGAAGATGTCGATATTTGGATGTAGTGGGGAATTGATGACCACCTTTTTCGTATGGAGAAAATAACTATCCTCTTATGTCCTATGATGGAGATAATAATCATCCGACGTAGTATGAAGTTGTTGGCAATCCATTTTATCATATAGGTAATTTGACTTTGTCGTGTTAAATGGTACCTCAGTCAAGCTAAGTCTTCTTCCAACTCATGTCGAATGGGAACTTAAACAAGTGTAAAGCCTCATACGTGGAGTGTCAAGTGGAATCTTTGCTAAATACTAAACTATCATATAGTGTCGATTGTGACAAGATGTGTATAGTATTATCAATTGGGATATCCTTAACAACACACTAATGTCGAGTGGGACATCCCTAACAAGTCCTATGTCAGACATTGTAAACGTCGACTGAGCTTTCCATAACAATTACCTAGTTGTAAATTGTAGTGTCGACTGGGACAACCGTAGCAAATCTCATACTATAAATTGTAATACCAACTAGGACATCTATTACAAGTCCCAAGCCATACTAATATCGAGTGTGACATTTAAAAAGTGCAAACCGAACCTGGTAATGTCGACTAGGATGTCCACGCTAAATCTCCATTCGGGTACTATCGACTGGGACATCCTCCTCATGCCAAATACATCGCTTCATCATAAGAGGTAAATGGTAGGAAATATAGTTTTATAGAAGGGACGCGTCTTATTCCTGATGTAGGTCCATGAGACTATGGTCGAATGGAGTCTAGAATTGATGACACTCCATTCATGTAATCTTTCATGTCACCTAGAGAAGATGGCAATCCTCTCATGTCGTTTGAAGAAGATGACACCGCTTTCATATCGTATGAAGGAGATTGAGATTCATCCATGTCGTCTGAAGTATATGAAAATATTCATATGAGTGAGAGTTTGATAATGATCCTTCTACATAGTCTGATGCTATCTCGGCTCGGCTTTTCCTTATTGGTAGTCTGACTCCAGGTAGATTGGAGAGAATTGCTCTTTTGAACTCTTGCATTTCCTTTCGCATGAAGGAGGTGACTTATTGTGATCGGTCTGCTGGAGAGATCTGGCTTCTTCTTTGGTGATTTAGTGGATGGTCGTCTGATGGTGGATTTTCACTTGCCCCATTGTTGAATGCTCCTAAGTGATCGGATCAGATGATAGGATTGTTGGGGTGACCCGTAGCCTCGGGCCTTTGGGAGGTTGAAGAAATGTGCTTCAATGTTTGCAATTATTCTTGGAGGATGGCTAAATAAGTGATCATGAGATCTGGTGAGGTTGCGCGATGCCATACGAGTAGGGGAGTTTGAAATAGGTCGTAGATGGAGAGATCTTTGCATGTTATGAATCGCTAGGGCCCCACAGCAGGCGCCAAATTGTAGACGCTGGTTTTCACCCGAGGTCCATAATCAAGAATTTCGTTGAGAGGGGCACTAGCGGTCCTGCAAAACAAAGAGGTAGGGTGAGCGTGGAGATTCTACCCACTGGTGTGGTGGATGCCGTAGGCACTCTGACGCCCAAGTCAGTAGAGGAAATGAGCTGTGAACATCGTAGGAAGAGGAACAAGGGTAGATATTACCTTGATCCCCGTGAGATGCCGTGAAGGCGGTAGATGGGAGATACTGGGAACTACGGAGATAGAATATTGTTGATCAATCAGAGTGACTCCCCCTCTTTCCTCGTAGACTTCTTTTCTTTATATACACACCCTCTGGAGGCGTGTGTATTTACTGTAATTGATTGCTCGTCTGTTAGGTGTTGGTAATGACCGTTTTTATGAGGGGTATTTATGTTCGCCTGTTGAAGGCTGGAAATGGCTGGGTCATGAGTGGTGTTTATGTATCTGAATGTTACATTGGTTAACATATGGTGGGTCCTTGGATTTGTACTGGGTATGGGCCTGTGAATCTTTGGGCCAATATACACTAAATCCGGGCTTCCTTAAGAAAGTGAATATGTGATGGCAACTTGGGTCTGGATCCATGCTGGGGGGTTTGGGGTGCATTTAATATTGGGCCCGAAGTAAAAGGTTGAAATTGCCCTTAGACCAAATTTGGCCCAAACAGTTTGTCCCATACACTATAAATTAATGAGTTATTGGCTTGGAGAGTATTCGTTGGTCGTGTCGCCTGGAAAGTGTGGCTACGGTTTTAAATTTGGCTTAGCAAATGATTAAGGGGGATGTCCCCAGTTGATTGGACCGGATGGAGGTTCAGGGTATACTTTTATGCCACTGGTCACGGGATCTGTGGAGCCTTCAATGTCCTTTGGACAGAGGATAGTCGTGGTCTCCAACTCGACTCGACGAGGGTCTACGGAGGATGTCCCCAGTCGATCGAACTAGAAGAAGGTTCAAAAGACATTTTGCCACTGGTCATGGGATCTATGAAGCCTCCAATGTCCTTTAGACAGAGGATAATCTCGGTCAACTTTAGTTGACGAGAGTCCACGGAGGACGTCCCTAGTCGATCGAACTAGATGAAGGTTCGGAAGACTTTTACTCGTTTGGTACCGAGTAGGGAACAAACCGAGTCTGCTTGTCGTCTGGACCAGGAGAAGGACTATGAACTAAACTTGGCTTCTTCACGAGCCAATTGGGGAGTGTATCCGTCGACTGGACCTGACGAAGTCCAGGTAGACATTCTCTCGTTTGGTACCGAAGAGGGACCAAACCGAGTCTACATCTCGTCTGGACCAGAAGAAGGTCAATGAACTTAAACTTGACTCCCTCATGAGCCAATTGGGAGGTGTTCCCGTCGACTGGACCTAATGAAGTTCAAGAAGACAACCACTCATTTGGCACCGAAGAGGGACCAAACCGAGTCTACTTGTCACCTGGACCAGAAGGAGGTCAATGAACTTAAAGTTGACTCCATCACTAGCCAATTGGGAGGTGTTCCTGTCAACTAGACCTGATGAAGTCCAGGAAGACAACCACTCGTTTGGCACCTAAGAGAGACCAAACCGAGTCTACATGTCGTTTGGACCAGAAGAAGGTCAATGAACTTAAAGTTAATTCCATCACGAGCCAATTGGGAGGTGTTCCCGTCGATTGGACCTGATGAAGTCCAGGAAGACAACCACTCGTTTGGCACCGAAGAGGGACCAAACCGAGTCTACATATCGTCTGGACCAGAAGAAGGTCAATGAACTTAAAGTTCACTCCATCACGAGCCAATTGGGAGGTGTTCCCGTCGACTGCACCTGATGAAGTCCAGGAAGACAGCCACTCGTTTGGCACCGAAGAGGGACCAAACCGAGTCTACATGTTGTCTGGACCAGAAGAAGGTCAATGAACTTAAATTTGACTCCATCATGAGCCAATTGGGAGGTGTTCCCATCGACTGGACCTGAACCGATGTTTCTATATTATTTATGTAGTTATATGATATTGAATAAATATGTTTAGGTGAAATATGAATGAATTATAAATATTGGATATTGAATAATTTATCCGTAGTTTAAAATTTTAAACTAAGATTTCTCCTGAACTGCGCTCCTTCCGCTGCGCTTCCTTGATATGACCCCAATAGGCAGGCCCATAGGCAGCAAATGCCACAGAAGCCTTCTAACCTTACCCGTGATATGCTCCTAGTGTATCCGAAATGGGATGGCCAGCTGTAGGACACAGAAATCGGTGATGCTGTTCCGGGCTCGCGGCCCGGTCGGGAGTACGAAGTAGCTCACGTGGGACTAAATCAGAGAAATAAAATGGAGTCGCCACCCGGTGTGAATCGGGAAAATAATTTAAGGCCGCACTCACTGCTCGCAAGGGAAGACCTCAAACCGTTGGGTTCAGAATGGTCCCTTACTTATGCCACTTGTAATGAACGGATTTGTGCAATAATTTAACTAAGTCTACACAACATACATGTCCAAGAATAACCTAAATCTAGTTTGCATTCATAAAAGTAACTCCTATATCTAAGTTTGCATGCTTTATAGATAAGTTGTCATAACGGCAAGCACACAATATTCTCATGAACATATTAAATCATCCAACACAAAAATAAATAACAACCTAAACATGAACATAAATTAAATTCCTAATGCAAAAGAAATAACTAATCATGCTCGGGAATAACCAACTAAATCATACCTAAAAAATAAATAACACACTAAACGACAACATCATGCTTAGACATAAGATTGGATAAAATGAAATATGTGTGTCTCTCAAGTGGTACGTGGAGTTGTTTCCCAAGTACATACCGCACTACCGTCTATTCGGATTCTGCTACGAAATTTACGTCTGGGTTTCCATCCGATATACTGCAAGAGAGAACACATATTCCATTCATCCGAAATTCATATCATACACCAATCCACAATACTCATGCGAAGTAAAATAAGAAAATAAATAAAGGAGAATAAATAAAAAGGTGCCCTCAGGTCTAACCTCTTAAGTCGTCTCTTGGAAGTGCGTTTCACGGTTGTCGGAAGGGTTGATGCTCCGTAACTTTTTCGATTTACTGGTTTTCAGGTTTCCTCCGTTGCCTCGCTGTTTAGGGCTGCTGTTTGCTCACTGTTTCCACGGTATTTGGGCTGTGTTATGGGCTATTTCAGGGCTTGTTTCAGGGGTATTTTCGGTGGTTACATGGGCTATCTCATGGGCTATTTCAGAGGTTATTTCAGGGGTATTTCTAGTGGTTATAGGGGCTGTTATTGTGAGGACTTACTGGTTACTGTTTATGTCGATGAAGAGGGCTGACTGGGTGAGAAGTTGAGGGTTGATTTGTTTGCTGTGAGGGCTGTTATTAGGTGTGGATTAGGGCTGCTGTTAAGGCTGTTATTGGGGTGTGAGTTTGAGGGCTGAATGAAGGGTTTTTACGTTGAAGGTCAGGGGCTGTCAGTGAGGTTGGCTTTGAGGAATGCGTTAATGCTGAAGGGATATATGAAGTGTCGTGAGTGAATTAAGGGTAATGGCGTGATGAGGGGCTGTTATTGTGAGTAGGCAGTTTGTGGTTGGTGATGGGCTGGTAGGTGTGTTGTTCGGTTCACTTGAAGGTGCTGTGTGAGTATGTTTGCTAGGGGCTGCTTCACGTGAAAAAGGGCCAGTGACGTGTGGTTAGCTGAAGGGCTAGGGCTTGGCGAATGTTTAGTCAGTGTTTGTGGACTTGTTGATTTGTTTGCGTTGGAGAGAGAGGACGTGAAGATGAAGGGCTGTAGGTTCTTGTATAGGCTTTATGTTTCTTGATGAGTGCCGTGAGTGATGAGAGTATGGGCTGGATAATGGCGTGAATGGAGTGGACTGTTAATGGCGTGAAGGGCTGCTGGTCAGGGGGTATTTACGTGAAGTTGAGGGCTGTTGGATGGTTTAAAGGCTAGGGTTTCATTTTGTGTGGCTGAATGAGTGTGAGAGATGGAGTGGCCACGTGAATGGCTGTGTGTGACGTGAGTATGGTGGCTTTAGGGTTCTTGTTACTTCCGTGAGAAAATGAGATTGTCCGGGGCAGTGTGTGTGATGTTTATTGCATGGGCGTATTGAGAAGGGACTAGGGTTTCGGGCTGGTTGGGTAGTTTCACGTTGGCTTCGGTTTTAGAGTTTATTTCCTGGTTTTCCGAGTGAGAGGAGAGAAGGTGCGAGCGGCCAGAGCGAGAGAGGGGTGTGGTGCCGTATGAGTTGATAATCGTATCTGTGAAGAGCCAATGGAGGCCGAGAGTGTATAGGGTTTGAAGAAGCATTGTGTTTTAATGGGAATTGAGGCGTGGTCTTCGTTGGTTAAGGTTTATTGTGAGGGCGCTGCACGAGAGAGGGATTTTTAGGGTTAGTGATGAGGGGACGTGAGCTGATGCGTCTTAGGGTTTATTATTTTTGTCAATGTGCCGTGAGGGATTGCTTGGTCAGTGAGTAATGGCCAGTGGCGTGGGGATACTAGGCAGGGTGAGTTGTATGCGTTTTCAATGAGAGGGAATAGGATTGTGTTTTGTTAACGCGTGCATGGTTTGGCAGTGAGTGTTGGAGGTGTGAGAAATTATGGTGCTTAGATGTGTTGATGGAATGTTTGTGGCTTGCTGAGTTAGAGAAACATGGTATCTTGGGTGCGTGGCTGTTGAGAGGTTGAGTGAAGTGAGAGGGAGGCGTCAAGGTGGAATTAGGGTTTTGTTTTGTTTTTATAGGGGAGTGCCGTATGGGTGGTGTATGGGTGTTGTATGGGTGCTGCATGGGTGTTGTATGGGTGCTGAATGGGTGTTGTATAGGTGTTAAGGGAATAATGGTTTAAGGGGTTGTTGATTGTGTTATTTATTTAGTGTTTGTTTGTTATTTGTTTGTGAAGAAAGGTTTATGTGCTTTGTTGCTTTGTGTTTTGTTTAATGTGAGTCTTGTTTATTTGTGTTTTGTTAGGTTGAGATGAGTGGGGTTTTGTTTGTTTGTGTTTTGTGTTTCGTGATTGGTGGCTTTGTTGATGGAATTGTTTGTGTTTTGATTGGTGGCCTTAGGGTTCGGGCGTGGGCTTTGGCTTATTTTGGTGGGTTTGGTGTATGGTTTGGGTGGTGTGTGGGCTTGGTGTTTGTCTTATGGGGGTTTGGGCCAAGGATGTTTTTTAAAACAAAGGTCCAACAAGCGAACCCGAAGCTAAACAAGCGAATTAAATCCACTAAGGTGTCAATGTCTGACTCTTCCCTTCCGACATCCGTTTCCCGCGACATCCACAATTTAAAGAGGTAGTGTCTCCATACGAGACTCGTCATCGGGACTTATATGCAAAAATTTAGTGCCTACAGTCGCCCCCCACTTTGATGGGACTTGTGCAGTGTGTGACAATGACAATCCTATCAAAGTTTTGCAATGCATTTTTACTTACCTGGCCCGCCAGTTGCCACCTGACTTGCCTGCTGCTTCGAATGTAGTTGATGATGCAGTGTGCCTCGACCCTGGAATGCATCCCATTAACTGCAACCGACAACTGGGGCCTCGACCCTGGGACGCATCCCAATACCACTGACAATGTGGGTCACAACCCTAGGACGCATCCCAAAACTGGAACTAATGATGCATGGGCCTATCGACCCTGGGACGCATCCCAATAACTGTAACCGACAACGGGGGCCTCGACCCTGGGACGCACCCCAATACCGCTGACAATGTGGGTCACGACCCTGGGACGCATCCCAAAACTAGAACTGTTGATGCAAGGGAATATCGACCCTAGGACGCATCCCAATAACTGCAATCGACAACGGGGGCCTCGACCCTAGGACGCATCCCAATACCACTGACAATGTGGGTCACGACCCTGGGACGCATCCCAAAACTGCTGATAGTGGAGATGATGGTCACGTAGGATACGAGACTGGTTCTCTCAAATGCTGCAGCTATCGGGATATTATGACAAGGTCATGTATATCCAATTATAGAGACTAGTCACCAGACATCCGACATGTGCTTCGTCGGGGCAGACACAATTCCAGCCCCAGGCCTAGCACGTGATCATCCGATACTGGATACACATACACAATACTACGTATACTACGCCTGATATAGATCGCTTATTCCTGTAAGCATATTTCTGGAGAATTGGGTAGGCATGGCGCTTTGCTAGAAGCCAACTTTGTCTTGTAAATCGGTAAAATGTCGTACTTGGTACGTACGTGTTCGGATAGTCCGACGACCGAATTTACTGCCAACATATCTGGGGATCTCATGGGTCGCTTCCCGAAGATTCACTGATGACGTATGACTGGCACTTTATTAATCTGGGATTAATTTGATGAGAGAGAAAATTAATCTGGGATTAATTACAGAGATATTTTATCTGGGATAAAATATCATTTAAAGAGAGATAACGATTAATTTGGAATTAATCGACAAATTAATATATTCGATATATTAAAAGAAATTGGATTTCGACGCGGAATTGAAATTAGATTTTAATTCGGGCGAACGAATTAATTTAGAATTAATTCGTTAGCGACGTGAATAGTGATTTCGCTAGGCATAATCATTTAATTACGTCGCAACGGAAAATTCGTTAATTTGGAATTAGCGAACCCGAGCCCGGGATTGTTTGCGAGTGCATTCGCATTTTGAATTCGAGTGCGGCACACAAGTCAAATCAAGCGTCAAATCATTAGTCATATCAAGCGTCAAATCAAATGTCACTTTGAGTGATGTGACAAGTTGTCACTTGATTTGATTGATTGATGGATTGATGTGTGTTGATGGAAATCATTTAATGTTTGACTTTTGAAAATTGAAATATTGTATATGTTAATTGATTTTTGGAAATTAATTAACCATTACACATTTTCATTTCTCTCTCTTGGTTTTACGGTTTTGGAGCCAAAAAGTCATTCTCTCTCGGCCTTGGAGGCTTTCTTTCTCTCTTCACTGGTTTGGTTAAAACCGTGAGCTATGAGGAAGAAATGAGTTATTTTGTTGCAAGATCAAGGTTCTAGCACACACATTGAGTTATCCTAAGGTGACATGGAAGTAATTTCGTGAGCTAGGAATCCATTGTTGAAGCTTGGAGCTTAGAGCACACATGGAGGAGCTTAGCCGAAAATGGAGGACACCTTGACAGTGGACTGCCGTGAGCTTCTACACCATGGAAGAGAAAGTTTTGTTCTTCGTAGCATCCAATCCGTTCGATGTGAGTATGATTCTGCCATTCTCCTTTGTTGTATTCACTTGTTTCATGCTTGATAATTGATCCTTGGACCTTAGAGAATCCAACAATGGTATCTTTAGCCTTCGAAAACATGAAAATGATTTAGGGTTAAAATTGGGTAAAATTGATTTTGAACATGAATAATGAAATTGGATGATTTAATATGCTTAATTGATGTCTAATTGAGGATTGATTAGATCAATTTGAAGAATTTGTGTTTGGAACATTTTTCCCCAATTTGTTGTGGCTTGGCCGAAAATACATGAACCCTAAATTGTCTTGGTTTTTGTTTTTTGATTCATTGGATGAGTTAGAATCAATTGGGGATATTGATTTAATGTTTAATTGGATTCAATTGGATTGGATTAAAAATTGGACATAATTTCCCCCACAAAACCGAGAGCATAAGAGCATGTAATTGGGTTTGATTTTTGTTAAATTGTGTTGGACATGATTTAATGATGAAGAGCATGATTAATTAGGCTAATTGGTGTTTTAGAAATGTTAATTGGGTAATTAATTGTGTTATACACTTTGTGTAATTAAATTGGGAATTTGGAATTTGGTAATTTAATTATTTGGGCCTTAAAATTGGATTTGGGCTTGTAATGTTGTTATTGGGCTTATTGTGCTTGTTGTACCAAGATCGTTTAGGCAAAATTGGTTGGATCCAATTAGGCCCAAAACCGCATCCATAAAGCCCAAATGCGACAAATGGACCTTTAAAGTTTAATTGGGCCTAATGGGCCAAAATTGATTTCTGGGCTTATGGGGTAACTCCCGGATTGGACTTTGGTTATTGGGTTCGACCTGAGTTGACCAAAAGTCCATGCCTTAAGGAAATTAATTAAAAGCCCATTGGACTTTAATTAAATAAACGTTGGACGTTAATCGGGCTTTGAGACCCTTAACGATTAAATTTGGAATTTAAGTCGTAAATGTTTATTAATAAAGTGTAATATTTAATTTGGAATTAAATAGAGAATTAGTATTAAATACAAATTGAATTGGATTTAATTTTGTAGTTTAATTTAATTCGAGAATTCGTACTTTGAGTACTTATTCGCAAAAAGAGTTTGACTTGCGCAAAATCAAATCGTTGTTTGAACATTGGATGGTCATTAAAATTCAGATTAATTAATTGGATTAGATTGATTGATAACATGCTTGTGTGAATACATGATTGCGATGCATGAATAATGTATATCGGATGGATATTAGATTCTCTTCTCACCTATTCCCCTCAATGTAAATGAGGTTTCTTTAGAAGTGTAGTGTAATGGGTAGAAGTGATACATGTGCTAGCGGGAGAGAGAAAGAGAGAGATTTGATCTAGGATCAATGTGTAAAGTATCCATCCGTATATCATTATTACTTTATTTATACGCGCTTTATTATGTGTTTAGAATGCATGTTTAAGGGTGTATGATGATGAGACCTTAACAAAGATAATAAATTGGTTGCCAATTTGCACGCGAAAAACCCTCAAATAATATTAAGCGTTTTTCCTTCCATTGAGTGATTCTTACTCAAGATCCAAGACTGGCATTGGTTTGTTGGCCAAAGTAAGACCTTTGTCCGTCGAGGATGTGTTTGAATCACGAGAGCTTTGTTCCATATCAGTGTATTGTCCAAGTTGTGGTTTGTTGGCCAAAGTCAAGACCACTCCTTGTCCATCGACATTGATTACGAAGCATTCCATGGTCAATGGGTCACGCTTAACTGGGATCACTAAGTTTGTTGTGCCAAAGCCAAGGCTTAGTTGATTCAGAGGAAAAAGGTTAGGCAATATATTGGATATATTGGCATATATAAGATATATGTTTCGGACTTGGATGTCCCCCTACTGGATCTAGGAATTGGATTGGATCCAATTGATCTTAGAGATCTACCTAGTTAATTATCATACAATTTGTTGGCCAAAGTCAAGATTGTGTGATATTTAACGGGATCCTGGCCCACTAGGAAACACGATTTCCTGAGTACTCGACAGAGGGTTAGAGGCTCGCCGAAAAATAGTGGGAGGCAAGAATTGAATTTGCAATATTCGTTTAATTACTTGCCATACGCGCTCAAATCAAATATCATTCGTCAAATAAATCAAATGTTAGTTGGACTAATATTTGAATTGTTGTTTTAATTAATAGTTGGATTATATTCAAATAATTCATTTATATTTGTTTATATAATTGGATTATAATAATCAATATATTTGATTCAATTAATTATAGTTGATTAAATAGTTGGACTATAATAATCATTATATAAATAGTACCGAAATCGTTGATTAATAGTTGGACTATTAGAATCAAGATAAAAATGAAAGATTGACATTTAAAACATAATCCTAGGGAAATGTATTTAAATGGTTTAATTTTCAAATTGGGAATTAAAATTCAAGATGGTCCTGGAAACTAATAAGTTATTTATTTGATAAAATAACATATTATGCCTAAGCCCGAAGTTAAGTAAACAGTAGAGCATAATCTTTAGAAGATCATGTGATGATAACTTAAGTGCTTAATCCATTGAGCTTGTCGCAGTAGACTCCTTAATTTCTTTGTCAGAACTAAGGGTTAGATCCTTAAATTATGATATTGAAATTGAAGGATCTTCATAAATCTATACTTAGATTTTAGAAGTAATAAATTGCAATAATAACTCTTGGAGAGTTAATGACTATTCTCAAGGAGATAAAGTCAAAATTTGCAATAGGCAAGTAGCGCTAGTCGCACCTTACTTCGATATTCTAGAAGGCCAAGGCTTGGCCAAAGGCTTATGGGATATGAAAAGGGCAAAGGAAAAATCATTATAATCTTCTGGGAAGATAAATGACATATCCCAAAATGTCTGCCTAAATTGTGGCAAACGGGATCGCAGAAGCGTGACTTGCCGTTTGGACAAAGAAGACATGAAGGAATTGAAGACGAGCAAGACTCTGACTTCAAATATGTTTGTCATCATTATGTTCACTACTAGTATTAAAATTGGATTTTAAATACTTAGTGTGGTACATAAATATATACTGGTTTCAGAATCTGCTTTGAGCAGGATACTGACTTCCATAGAGATTTATCTGCGAATTGGAAACGGGACGAAAATCGTTGTTTCAACCGTAGATACCTATTTTAGGAACTACCCTCGGGGTTGTACCTAAATTTGGAAACTATTATAATGTAACTAGTTTGACTAGAAACATTATCTCTAGATCAGTGTTTAACCCGCTGCGGGGAACCTTTATATTCTAGAACACTAAGTGTTTTATTATATAAAGATGATATTGAGATAAACACATTAGATGTGAATAACAGAATTTATATTTTGAATATAAATAATCTCAAATATATAACATGACAAACAAACAGCTCAAAATTTGATCAGAAGAAACTGATGTGGCGTTGTTGTCTAGGACACAATCAAACAAGAATCGTATATCCGCACTTTTGAAGAGTGGGTACTAGGACTGTTTTGATTCTAATCAAATAAAGTCTACGAATCTAGTTTATTGGGCAAAGTGCCTAAAACACATTTACTTGGTAAAAGTGCAAATGCCACCGATCTGTAAGCCCTAGTTCATAGTGAAGTAAATGGGCCCATGTCTAGCTAGGCTAGAGGTGGATATGAATATTTCATGACCTTTACGGATGTGGCATCGCGTTATGGTTATGTGTTTCTTTTGAAGAACACAAATCAGGAAACTTTTACAGTTTCGACACGAAATAGACAAACAGATCGACTAAAGTATTAAATTGTCACGGTAAGACCGTAATGGAAAATACTTAAGCAATAAGTTTCTAATATACTTGAAAGAGTATAGTATTCTTTCAATGAGGACTCCTCCCGGAACACGTCAATTTGACGGTGTGTCCGAACAGGATAAACCGAATTTTGTTGGACATGATAAGGTTAATCATGAGTCGCTCTGAGCTACCATTTCCTTCAACGGATACGCAAAAACAGTGCATAACTTATTTAGAATAAGGTTCCATAAAATCTGTTAGATAGATTTCATATTAGATATGAACAGGAAAGAAACTGGGTTTTCTCATTTCTGAATATTTGGGTATGCTAGGCATATGTTTGGATGATACCAAACTAGAACCCAAATTGGATAAGTGCCAATTGTAGGTTATACTAGGGATACCAAAGTATAGTACTTGTACAACTCACAAGAGAACAATGTAATTGTTGCTCACCATGCGGTTTTCCTAAGAGGAATACTGATATGCAGTGGTAAGTGGGAGGATAGTAAAACTCGATGAAAATCAGAGTAATACTATTCCAGGCACCGAATCTTAATGGAACATAAATAGTTCATCAAGGATGAAACTATACCATAATCTTCGAATACACAAGAACCGCGTTAGTCGGAGAGAATCAGAAAACAACTTGGGGTATGGGTTTCTGATCTCATCTCATAAAGATGTTGAACTTATTGAGGTATACCAACTGACTACGTATAAGGAAGTGATACAAGGTATCGACTCCCTATTATGGCAAAGTGCCATGAATTCGAAATGGATTCCATGTATACCAACTAAGTTTGGATACTAGTTGATGTACCGCAAGGCATTGTGCCTATTGGTACTTTATAAGTCTTCAAAGAAGACATACATGGAAGGCAACATACCAACGTACTAAGCTAGGCTTGTAGCGGAAAGGTATCGTTATCAACATTGTGTTGATTACGATTCAACCTTTTACCTGTTGCCACGGTAAATCCATTTGGATAATGCTTGCTGATGCTGCATGTTTCATTTATGAGATATGACAGCTGAACGGTAAAATCGTTTTCCTGAAAAGGAAACCTTTTGGAGGATGTTTACAACATCCTGTCGGTTTTTTCGTACCTAAACTAGCAAATAAGGTTTGCAGGTTGTTCGATCCATGTTTGGATTGAAGCAAGCTTAGGTTCTTGGAATTATCGTTTTGATGTAATCATAATGGAGTATGATTTAATTCAAAAATGAAAATGATTCGTGTGTATATAAGGAGGTTAATGGGAGCGCACTGACAATAATGTCCTATAAAATAATGATAATACATCATTTCTTGGAAATGATATTCCCATAATAATATCGGAGAAAGCTTGGCTTTCATAAATACTCTTCGAGAACTCGTACATTGAAAAATGTACGTGACCTGGTGTCTCATACGCTTTGAGCATATGGAGTCACAATCGGGTCAATCCATGTGATAGTCACTGGATTGAAAGTAAGAACATCCGTTAGTTTCTTAGAGAACTAAGGATGTTGTCTTAATCTATGGAGAATGAGAACTTGAAGTGATTGGGATCACTACTGCAAGTTTCCTAAACCGATAAAATGACTATAAGTCGCAAACGGTACTATACAGTTTGAATAACGGAACAGTGAGCTGGAAATCTTCCAAGCAAGATACTGTTACCAAATACAACAAATGCAGGTTATTGCTGCAGCTGAGGCAGCAATAGAAGCCTTCTGGGTCGATAATAAATCTAATTAGATTAGATATAGTTATGTTAGCAGCTGAGCTAGGAGTCAGCACAGGCTAAAGAATTAATGGTCTCATCAACGATCCAGATACATACTTCGATATTCATCTGATTCGTTCGGATCAGACATCGTGGCGATGTGATGATCAAATAATCGCATCAGATGATAATCATGCAAATCCTCTGACGAAACCTTTTTCTCAGCAGTTTGAGCCAACCGTACATAGTTCGGGTGGAAGACACTCGAGTGACTGGCTATAGGCCAGTGGGAGATTGTTGGACAATTATGACCCATAGCGTCACTATTTGTACAGATCATGGTGTTGTTGCAAATTAACTATGTGACAAAAGAGATTACGCTCTTATCATTTGTGATTAGATCACCAAGATGTATAAATGATATGAGGTCCTTATGATTTGTTCCTGGATTGAGAATGATATGAGACAGTATCAGTCCACGAAGGATAAATCATTAAATATCCCTAGTCAGAGCATTGTCGAGATTGGATATCGATAAATGTGTAAAAGACTAGTATTACACTTTTGCGCGTTGTGAGGGCACAACGGCATAGTTCTCATATATTTGGGTATAGGATACTCATGCAAGTGTAATAGGAGGTTGTGTTTTACCGATGGTACGGGAAACAGCTTCGCTCTGGATAGACCCCCTCGGAATTCCATTGGTAGTATGACTATGTGTCTATGGAAGTCCTAAATCAGGGTAGGTGTATTTGGTCTTAACCTGAGACTTGCACCGCTAATACTTGCGACAATCAATATACTTTGGTTTTGGTCGTCTAGGGCTTTAACAGGTTATGTGTACGCCTCTACTGGGTATATTGAGAATCGTAGTGTGTTGGGTGTGATGTCAAGACGGACGTATCACTCCAGTCATAGTGGAGATGATGGTCACGTAGGATACGGGACTGGTTCTCTTAAATCCTGCAGCTATCGGGATATTATGACAAGGTCATGTATATCCGATTATAGAGACTAGTCACCAGACATCCGACATGTGCTTCGTACGGGGCAGACACAATTCCAGCCCCAGGCCTAGCACGTGATCATCCGATACTGGATAGACATACACAATACTACGTATACTACACCTGATATAGATCGCTTATTCCTGTAAGCATATTTCTAGAGAATTGGGTAGGCATGGCGCTTTGCTAGAAGCCAACTTTGTCTTGTAAATCGGTAAAAGTCGTACTTGGTACTACGTGTTTGGATAGTCCGACGACCGAATTTACTGCCAACATATCCGGGGATCTCATGGGTCGCTTCCCAAAGATTCACTGATGACGTATGACTCACACTTTATTCATCTGGGATTGATTTGATGAGAGAGAAATTAATCTGGGATTAATTACGGAGATATTTTATTTGGGATAAAATATCATTTAAAGAGAGAACGATTAATTTGGAATTAATCGACAAATTAATATATTCGATATATTAAACGAAATTGGATCTCGACGTGGAATTGAAATTAGATTTTAATTCGGGCGAACGAATTAATTTAGAATTAATTCGTTAGCGACGTGAATAATGATTTCGCTAGGCATAATCATTTTATTCGTTAATTTGAAATTAGCAAACCCGAGCCCGAGATTGTTTGCGAGCGCATTCGCATTTCGAATTCGAGTGCGGCACGCAAGTCAAATCAAGCGTCAAATCATTAGTCACATCAAGCGTCAAATCAAATGTCACTTTGAGTGATGTGACAAGTTGTCACTTGATTTGATTGATTGATGGATTGATGTGTGTTGATGGAAAGCATTTAATGCTTGACTTTTGAAAATTGAAATATTGTATATGTTAATTGATTTTGGAAATTAATTAACCATTACACATTTTCATTTCTCTCTCTTGGTTTTACGGTTTTGGAGCCAAAACTCTTCTTCTCTCTCTCGGCCTTGGAGGCTTTCTTTCTCTCTTCACTGGTTTGGTTAAAACCGTGAGCTAGGAGGAAGAAATGAGTGATTTTGTTGCAAGATCAAGGTGCTAGCACACACATTTAGTTATTCTAAGGTGATAGGGAAGTAATTTCGTGAGCTAGGAATCCATTGTTGAAGCTTGGAGCTTGGAGCACACATGGAGGAGCTTAGCCGAAAATGGAGGACACCTTGACAGTGGACTGCCGTGAGCTTCTACACCATAGAAGAGAAAGTTTTGTTCTTCGTAGCATCTAATCCGTTCGATGTGAGTATGATTCCGCCATTCTCCTTTGTTGTATTCACTTGTTTCATGCTTGATAATTGATCCTTGGACCTTAGAGAATCCAATAGTTTAATCAAAGGCATTATTGAG